>LPNX010949490.1:38931-83115 GCA_001517045.1 Pseudotsuga menziesii | reverse complement strand
CATCTATTAGTTTATTTTTGTAGTGGATGTTTTCTTTGTTAAACGGTTTCAAACCCTTAGCATGTTTTACAGATAAGTTTTTTAAATAATAAAGAAATTGCATTGCTTAATCAACGACACGTTTGTTGTGGGTAGTTTGCTTTAATTGTCAAGGGTTTAATACAGTCACTGGTATGTTAGAGATGCAACTTAGGCTCTTTGGCATCTTTGCATTTAAATGCAGGTGAAATCAAGTTTGGCTTTGGTTAGAGAGTGGTACTTTTAGAAATATGTACAGAGATTCTATTAGGTTCATGAAAAAACCTTGACCTATTTGTATATTGTGCACGATATCAATGTTTCACGAACTTGTAGTAACACGTTTCTGTTTCGAGGTATTTTTATAAAGGCATGTTGTCACGGTAGTATGGCTGGTTCAGCATGTGTGTGTTGTTTGAAATATCCCAAATGACCCAATTTCAAGGCCTCAGGTATATGTAGCAGGTCTCCTTGTACATGTTTGTGCGTCGTGATATATTTTTCTTGTATTTTTGCAGGCTGTTATCACAGTGTCATATCTGGTTAAGCATGTCTCTGTGTCGTTTGAAATATCTCAGATAGATCACTTTATATGCTTTGCTACACTAATAAATTCAAATAGATATCGGCCAACACGACCATGGCTCACCGGTGAGGTCGATGGATTATTAATCTGTCTGCCATGGGTTTCATTCTTGTTGTGGTCCATCTTACTTAATTGGAACACGTCTTGGATGGGACGGGGTTGGGGTATTTCCCTGGTGATTTTAGCTAAGTAGTTACCACTCATCTCTCTCTCTCAAGCCAGCTGAAGTCTATGCTATGGCGTTAAGCCCTCAATATATCTGCTTGTGTGTCCACCTGCCTACCCATTTATGCTTGTGTGCCCAACAACCTGCCCACTAGGGTGTTTCTCGAAGCACAGACATAAAACATACTTACCTGTGTGGAAGTGCTCCCTATTATTTTCTTAAATAACGGCTCTGAATTTTGGATGTATTTTGTCCTGTACTGTGCTTCCCTTTCATGTGGGCTTGAACATGGCTTCTTAATGAAAGAGAGGACATGCTTTCTCTATTTTTTACTACATTTATGTTGTCAGTATATGCTCTACACTAGCACATTGTTCTTTCTTTGTATATGATATTAAAGTTTTCTGATTTTTTTCTTGTTCTATGAAAAATGCCATGGAAAGAAAATTGTTAGTACATTTTTGGATCAATGCATTGTTTTCTTGTACATATTGTAGAAACAATTTTGGTTTCTGCACAATTTTTTCCTTGGCATGTCAGCTTTCCATAATATTTTCTTACTAGCTTACATTTGTGTTGTCAGCTTTAAGTGTTGAGGACCGTGCTGGTTTGGTCAATGCTTTGGAGGTATATAAAACTACTCTAATGGCTTGTCTTGTCAATATAGTTGTGCAACTATTAATAAGTGGAGCTTACATGTTTGTAGTCTGTGCCTAAATTTTCAATTCACAACGTATTGTTGTCTGTGCTGTAGGATAAGTTGCAACACCTTGCCATACAACAATTTGGTTTTCTTGATTCTCTTTCACCTACTGTAAAAAACCGAGTGTCAGCAATGCAAGAACTTCAGGTGCGTTTCTGTATCTTTATAAGCTAACTAAGTATTCTGTATTTGTAAATTCTCAGGGGTCTCCTTGCTAGACAACAATCTGGTTTTCTTGATTCTCTTTCACCTACTGCAAAAAAAACTGAGTGTCAGCAATGCAAGAACTTCAGGTGCGTTTCAGTATCTTTATAAGATAACTAAGTATTATGTATTTTTAAATTCTCAGGGGTCTTAATTGCGGTCTCTGGCATCAGTCAGTGCAATGCAAATTATTGCAAGTAAATTGTGCCAAATTCAAGAATGTTCAAGTTACCACATAATGTTCAATTTTTTATTTTTTTGAGATTATAGTTTAAAAATTAATGTTTTGAAGCTTTGACATCCTCTCATAGATGCTTATTCTCATCAAAATGATATTTGATTTGCAGTTCCAAACAACAATGTTTCTAAGCCAGAATCCACAACAAAATTATACATGTTTGAAACAATCATCTATTGGACACTACTTGATTAAGCATGTAATGGCCAAAACAAGTCAAAATAATTTACACTTCACATGTAAAAACTGAGTAAAATTTTTATTTACCATAAAATCTGTTGGTTGCTTCGCAATTGAAAAATGATATTCCCATGAATTATTACCAATTTACCACTATGGAGGGGCGGGGTTATGCATAGATTTATATTGCTTTGAATTCATAATTTATTGCCACCATGGAGGGGCGGGGTTTTGCATAGATTCATATTCCTTTGAATTCATAATTTATTGCCACCATGGAGGGGCGGGGTTTTGCATAGACTCATATTGCTTTGAATTCATAATTTATGACCTATTGGTGAAGTATATTCATGTATTTCTGAATAGTGACAACACTATTCACATCTATGATATTTTGCCTAGCACAATATTTTTGGGCATTTGGCCTTATTAATTTGGAGTTTGTGGACTTTCCAGGATAGTGCAGTTAAACACTAAATAGTTAAGAAGACATTACCAGGTGGTTTGCTCAGAATGTCCAATATGGGGAAATTGTTTGTGAAAGTTTTGGTCTTTTATTGCAAAGAAAGCAAGTGTTTCTCTCCTTTCATATGTCCACATTAAAAGGAACTTGAATTATACCATCACACCATCTTCATCCCAATGAGATCCTTTCTTAGTTATCCATTTATTGCTCGAGTGTACTATCAGTAAATAATTACACTGTAAGGCGTTTTTCTCCGAAAATGTTCGGAAAAACACTGTTCATTTCGTCGTCTATTCGACCAACCGTGCTCCTTCGCGTGTCCTCTTCGCGATCTAGTGGTTCTTCGCGTGTCCTCTTCGCTATCCGGTGGTCCTAGCACTTAACCCCCATCCCCGCGTTTCTCCTTCGTGATAAACTGGTCCTCCGCGTGTTTTCAAGTTTTACGGATGTTTTGGAGGTAAAGGTTTCCAGTCACTGCCCTGCTCTGTCCTCCCATTTCACTGTAGTCCCATTTCACCTGCAAGTTTCAGTGTTTACAGATGAGCATTGTTCATGGGATTTCTTGTGATTGTTGAGTTTGTCAGAACCCCAGTTGTCCGGCGATTATGGAGTGTCGTGGGCAATATCTGGAGAGCCCGTCCTGTGAAAGAGCAGTGTTTTTTTCTCGGTTTGGAATTTATTCTAAATTTATTAGATAGCTTGATATTCATGGAGGAGGTGGTTGAACATCTTGTCATGGCGACCACCCCTCCCTACTGCATAAATGGCATTTACTGGTCACATTTAGTTTGCATGGGTTTGCACAGAGAAGTTGCATTGTTTCTAGTTGCAGGAATTCTGATTCAAAGAGCCAAAAAACTAAAAAAACACAGGTACTTTGTTTTTCATTCTGTGCAATTTCATTTCTATTGCAAATTTGTTGTTAGTGTCAATCTTGTAGGCTTGTCTGTGTGTTGTCATATCTTCTTCCCGATTCTTTTAATGGCAGTGAAGATCTGACAGACGAGGATATCATCCAACTTACGAGAGAAGATTTTTGTCGCTACTTGAAAGAGAAGGGTTTGTACGTAATATTCCTCATACTCATTTACTCCACTGCTTTCGCTCAATATACTTACTCTACAAACACACACACACATTCTGATATTTGTTTTTCAACCAAAATAGGAATGCGTCGACCTTTCTGGAATAAATCACAAGCGATTCAGCAAGTTCTTTCTCTCAAAATCTTGTTGGATTCAAAGCCGAACCAAGACTCGAAGAAACCCTCAAAACATAAGCCTAATCTTAGTTAACCCTTGTGTTTTTATGATCTTTAAGCCCTGGATTACAGGGGATTTTGTTTTAGCTATCCTCTTTTGTCTTTTTGTTTGGGCTTTTCATCTCTATTCTATTTCATTTCAATGTAAATTGCTCTCTTGTTGGAATATTTGTGTATTCCTTTTTGGTCTAACATGCTCTCATATTCTTGAATATTTATTACATCTATATAGTCTTGTAATCCTTTCTTCTGCTGGGAAGCTTAGCACACCCAGTACAATTTTATGCATGTGAAACTGGAGTAGTCGGATTGCTTTTATTAACAACATAATACTTGAGGGCATATTATATCAAGAATCAACCTCAATTTATTGAGGCTTTCGAGTTTCAATAGTATTTACTCTTAGATTAAGTGATTTTGACATAGAGCTAGGCTGCGACAAAACAGGAAGAAGGAAGATCTGTGTTTTGGGTTAGCATGATGAGATCTCAACATCTCCACTATTTGAGACTGTTAAATGTGACCATTTATCTGATTAGGAAGATCTGTGTTTTCGAATAGAATGATGATATCTACAACATCTCCACTGTTGGAGAGTATGAATTTATGATATGTATCCTTATGTGCAATTAAAATTCCTTTTCACACTCTTATGTTCTGTAGTAATTTGAATTTAAAAGAAGTTGCACCATTTTGTCACTTGCTGGTTAAATAGAAAACCACTAGTGGTCTTGTTTGGCAGTAAACAAATGCATTGATGCACCCCGATGATGACCCTATTTATAGAGAAAATCATGTAAAAATTTATTTTGGTTTGAAATTACGAGTCATGACATTGGCAGCAGCCAGTCTATGCTCTAGGATGGAACTAATGTCTTGTAGTAGCTTATTTTGCATTTAGAAGGGTCTTAATATTTATGTTTAGGAACTAACACATGTCATTTCTACATTTGTTATTACTAAGAAGTGATATTGTTTCAATATTACTAAGCATAGTATTTGTTCTTCTTTTCAATCCTTACTTAGGGGTATATTTTTGCGCAATAGAGCTATAATTGAAGAGCAGAGGTCCTAAACAGCAGCAGGGGAGTTGGGCCAGCTAAGACAACACAGAACTGTAACTGGTATACTGTAAGTAATAATGTTATGCTAGGGACTCTACTTTTGCTCAATCAACCGTCTCGCAAGAACAAGCTCTCGTAAGCATGATCAATAACCTCCCCATTTGAGCCTGTACAGTGGCTTGGTGAATGTGATATTTATGTCTATTGTAATTGTTTTCATTAAAATTCTTGCCGAATTCTCTTTTTATGTAATTTTCGGGGGGTTTCTTAGAGTAAAGAAGTTCCCAATTAAGGAATATTAGAAAGACAAAAAAGCCATGAAATCAAGTTTTAGCAAGCCCGAACAAAGCCATGTATAAGCAGCCTACAAATAGGGAATGAAAGTGGATTTTATAAATGAACAAACCAGAAATTAATGACTAAAATTGAGAATTCCAAGGATAAAATTTCCCAGAAATCGTTTAAGTTTATAAGATTGCATTGAGCATTAAGGCTAGACAACTTCAAATTGTTTGAGTTCCAATACCTTTGGAGGCAGCTTCAGGATAGTAGCAAAGAAACATTGTCTAAGATTTTTATAACAACCATCTCCTTTGCTTTGGATATCAATCTAAATGAACCTTTTTGTGATTGCAGCATATTGGGCTTGTCCTTTAGTTCAAAAATGATGTCAGGGAACAAGAACTCAATAGTTTTCTTATCATGCATTCAGGATCATATGTTTTATGAGAGTAATTTCTACAACGTGAAAATTCTCTATATCCTATTCAAGAAATGTAAATGAGTTGAGGAAGGACCTGGAGTGGAATTCATGGGAATTTGTTCGGTAGATGCTATTGTTTGACTGGACTTGTAAACCATCAATTCTCCACTCAAAATAATGTTTTAAAGAAAAAAACCTGAAATTGGGTCCGAAGTATCCCAGGTAAGTGTGGGATATAGCTAGCTTCATTTACTTCCATAAGCGTTGTTGAATATAGTGGATCAACAACCCATTCCTGCAGGAAAAATGATACAAGTTTCTAATTCTTTAATTGAAACCATATAATGATTAAATTTGTAGCCTTGTAGGTAATATTAACTCTAAATTTGAAGTTTGATATATAGTTGTCTGGAGGTAAGAATAAATAGTGCCCAGATGTCCTTTAAAGTTCACATTTATGCCAATGCCTGGTTTTATCTTCTCCACTCTTTTAGAACATTTGAAGGATTCCAACCCTCTTTTGAGTCCAGACATGGTCACCCATCCCGAGTTTTTTGTTATTCGGAAATTTGTATAGATTTTGGCATTGCACTCATAGAGAAACCCGTTGTTTTGTTGAAGAGATTAGGTCCTTTATAGGAGTCAGACTATTTCTGTTATGGACAGATTCTCAATGACCAATAAGCTGCTGAGAAAAAATTGCTCTCCTCATCTCCTCATACTTATCAGATAATGAACAATTGTTAGTGAGAGTGGAAAGCATTGACTGTACAATCTGTAGCAATACAAATGAAGAATTTGTAAAACCCTCAGTGAAGAATGAGTTTTTAGTTTCTTGAATGTCTTGTATGCATGTGTTCTAAGTGGAGTTAAAACGACAGGGTATATTCTGTGAAAATGCACTTCCTTTTTCTCCTTCTTGAGTTAAGATGACACAGCATTTTCATGTGGAATCTGGGGAATTCATGCCTATCTTCTAGTAAATCCTAATAGCAATTAAGGCACAAGGAAACCGACAACCAATGAGTTGCCATAGTTGGGGACTCCAATGCATTCTACAACACAAGAGGTAGACTCCATCTCTTCTCCAATAACAAAAAATAACAAAAAGCGAAGCCAAATAAGTGTTTTCGCCCAAAACTTAGAAAGGGTAGTTGGAAATATAGATAGTTTGGGTAAAGTTTAGCCTAACGGTGAACTAACACTGTGTGGGTTTCCAGCTCTACTTGGTTGTTTGCATGTAAAATAGATAGGAAATATCCCAGACACTATTTTCTTATAGCTCCATCACGTGCCCAGAGTTTCTTTCCTCATTAATTCTAAGGTCCTCGGATTACTTGCTCGTTATGAGTGATGTTACCTTGTGTGTTGAGGAGGGCTCTCAAATGGTTGTGTTGCTATGTTGGTTGGTTGGGATTAAAAAAAATTGCAGATGAAGTAATTGTAACATCTCTTTGGTAATTGTAATTCCTGACTTTGGTAATTGTAACATCTTTATTGTAACATCACAAGTCATTTGTAAAATCATCTTTTTAAAATTCTTATGTGGGTAATTGTAACTTTTTAATTCACTTTACATTGGGCCTTTTTTTGAATTCCTAGGTTGGTAATTGTAACTTTTTAAGTTATCATACATTGGGAAAGTGGAAATAGTTTAAAATCAATTTTTGGGGCAATGGAGAGTGACATAAAAATACTATTCTTTTAAATTTTACATGGTCTAGGTGTAGCTTTTTCAATATATTTATCGTATTGGTTAATTTCTCAATATACTTGAACAATCGAACTTGAGGTTCTTTGTTAATTTGGAATGAGCTTAAGCATGTTTATGCTCTCTTTTGGTAATGTATTGATATTAAGATAACATTAAGTTGTATTGCTATTTTGGAAGGGGAGGTATTGACATTATTAAGATATCATTTAGGTTGTATTGTTATTTTGAAAGGGGAGGTATTGACATTATTAAGATATCATTTAGGTTGTATTGTTATTTTGAAAGGGGAGGTATTGACATTTGGACATGTTTTAGGAAGTGTTTTAGTTTTCAGGTTAAGCTAAGTTACAAGTGTATTTAGTGATTTAAGGTTTGTGCTACTTTTGGTAAGATTAATGAAATTTGGTGATGCACATTTACAATTTAAGTAAAAGTTCGTAGCAACTTGTGAGTTGACTCTTCGAGTAGGTGTTTATATCTATGCAACTTGCTTATGTAGTTTCATTTCCCTAGGAGTGAGAAATATTGAAATGTTCTCTAGAAGGGGTGGGATTCCACCATCATAATGGGAAAAAAAGTAAAATGATTTGAGTTCCTATTGCTAGCTAGCATCAAGTCTGTGATTTGACTCATTGGGCACTTGTGAGTTGGCCATTGAGTTATCACTAAGCAAACCAATTCTATATTTTGTGTGCCCAATGAGTGAGCAATATTTTAATATTATCCTTATGGGCGGGATTCCACCACCATCATCATCAGAAGAAGAAAAACGTTTTGAGCTACATTTTTCTTGATGTTCCTATTTTTTTAATAGGGGTATTCCCACTTAGGAATCCTCAGAACTGCCCTAGGAACTACTACCAAAACTTATTAGATCGAATGGGGTCAGTATACCATTGCTATTAACATTTAGTAGGAAGAATGAATGAATTTAATTTAGACCTTTTCACTTCTGACTTTAGACATCGTTTGTAGGCGCATGGTCCAAAAATTGGACTGGTCATCTCTTTATCAGCCCTATTTTGCCCTTTCTTTCCATCCTGAAAAAGGAGTATTTGACCGAATAGTATTCCCATTTATGCTTGCACGGTATTTTTTATGCCATAAGGCGTTCTCCCCTAGAGTCCTTTGGTAAACCACTGCTCATTCCGTCGTCTATTCAGCCCACCGCGCTTCTCTGCTTGTCTTCTTCGTGATCCGCTAGTTTATTAGTTGTGTTCCTTTTCAATGCTGGTTACTGTTCAGGACTTTATTTTTATCATTCGTTTAGATATCTTCTACTTATTGCTGAACAACACTAAGAATTCTACTCAAATGTTCAACTTTCTCGAGTTATAATATGTTTAGAATTGTAGTGCAATTGGAGTATGTGATAAATGAACCTAACATAATCAACTTCAACTTTTTAAACATGTTTTTTTCCCAGGATTTCGGTCAAAATTAGCTCATACCAAGGCAACTGTTAAACGACTTCAGCTAAATTCTAATCTACAAATACGGGTATCTCTTACAAACCAAATAATAGGGTAGTGTCTCAAAACTACAAGATGGGTTTGTTTTTACATGGAACCGCTTTCATAATTCCCAATATTGTTGATTCTCAGAAAACAACTTTTGCAACAATTACCCCGAGCTGCTTACCCAAGGGACGTTTTTACATAGAACCACTATTTCAAAATTCTCAATGATGTTGTTTCTCAGAAAACAACTTTTGCCACATTTACCTCAGCTTTTTACTCAATCCCTTATACCTAGAAGGGCTTGATAAAAGCAAGAATTAAAATCTAGAATATGCTTGGTTCTTAAGGTGGAATTTACACTTTAACAGTAAAAATCCAGAATATTCTAGAGATTACAGGCAGCTAAGAAATGGAAAATATAGAATTTTGCAATCAAGAAACAATTGTATTTAAGGAAACCAAAATGGATAAAGGATTAAAATTTGTTTGAAAGAAAGGGGCGAGAAGCAATTTTCTGAAATTAATCCCAACATTTGCTACGAGAAGAAACTGTATCAATGTCACTTTGGTTGCTAGGCATTAAAATTGAAAAATGTTCATTATGAAAAACTAAACTTAAAAATCACTGGTGGTATTAAAAATAGAACCAAGAGAGCAAAGATGTTAGAGTTGCTTACCTTTATCCAATTTGTAAGCAAATGAATATCTATGTTCAATGCATGGAATACATCTTTTAGATTTAGTGAACCTTCTATAATGCACATAACTATATGCACGTATACACCAGACCAATGGAGTGCCCCTATATTCTCTGGGTGCATAGTTAGTTAAAGGCACGAGGGGAATTGCATATGTAGTAAGATTTTGCAGATTTTCTTAATAGGAATAAAATAAGATAACAAGCTACAGAAAAAAAAAGGTCAAAGTGTTTCATGGAGTTTTCTTAAATTCCTTACGTCAACCAGCATTTTGACACACGCCGAAAACTTTTTATCTGTAAATGCTTGTAACACAAGTTGTGAATAGTCTTTATAGATTGCCTGAGGGAACCGAAAGTTTACACATGAGGAGGACGCCTTTTTTTTTTATTTCGGGACTTTGGAATCCATTCAGTGCAGAGTGCACTCTACAAGTCATTTTCCCTTTTTAATTAATGGATTCTTATAGATTGGCTGAGGGAACCAGAATTTTACACACGAGCAGGAACCATTTTTTAATTTCGGGGCTTTAGAATCCATTGAGTGCATAGTGCACTCTGCAATTCATTTACCCTTTTTAATTAATGGATTCTAAAGTCATTCCAGTCCAAAGACCTTACAGTTATGTTATAACTTTCATATGAATCAAATCAATGTCCATAGAGTTTTTCCATGTTGAGAATAAATGATAAATGAGTAAGGCAAGTTGCCTATCCAAGAGGGTGCAAGAATAAGTTTTAAGTAGAAATTCTGCAAAAAATTGATGTTTGGCATAGTTTTATAAGTTAAAGTTTCAAATATAGTTTTCCATGCCCTAGAGGTTTTTAGGGTCTCTCTCTAAAACTTTCAAAAATCCTAAAACAATCTAAAAGAAAAAACTAAAACTGTGTCCCCTTTGGATATTCCGCTTCACCAAACTCTAGTTAAAATGAAATTTTCTAAACTGTTTTGGATAAAGCATTAAGTCATAAGTAATGAAATGTAACAGGAGAGATGGAAGATTCCACATGCAAAGTAAAGAATAACTTGAAATATAGACAATTGTACTAAAACTTATAATTAAACATATTTTAGAATTTTCACTTGCATCTTCAATGAAATCAAGGCACAGACTTGAATGCAACGCCGTTAGGTGTTCTCCTTTGAAGGTTTGTTCTCAACAACTGTAGATGTCATCATCGCTCCTGCCAGTGCTACTTTTATGCGTGTCTCCTCTTGCGATGTGCATTTTGCATAGGTTTCTTGTATTTCCAACTAGGACAAAGCAAGACACAAACCAGAAACCTTAATCAATTAACAACTTGGGGATGGGGGTTAAGTGCCAGGTCCAAGCATCAATGCTGTCACTTGTGAAGGAGCCTGAACTGGGTTGTAACCTTTACCTCCAAAAGATCCGGAAGGCCAGACTATCAACACCGAAGTTCTTTACTACCCAGCAAGAGTCAATTTGAAGACACGCGGTAGGCCAGCGTATCACAAAGAATACACGTGGAGAACCAGTGGATCACGAAGAAGACACACAGAGAAGCACGGTTGGTTGAATAGACGACGAAATGAACATTGATTTCCAAACAATTCTCTTCCTTCTACAGTCCAATGATTTCTGGAGAGCCGTGACTCTTGTCCGGCGATTCTGGATTGCCGTGAGGTGATTTCTTGAGAGCCTCTCCTGTGAAAGAGCCCGTCTTGTAGCAAGAGCCCGCTTTGAAATTTCACTCTCTTTATGAGGCACAATAATTTAGTTTGAATGAATGGTTCTTTTACTGACATGGATGTTCCTATCAGCCTTCTTGTTATGCTCCTAATTCATATGTTTTTTGGTCTCTCACGAATTTTTTCACATAGATTTTCTGACCTGTTGCTACAGGAATTATGAGAAAAGTCTGCCCTTGGCAGACTTTATGCTTTTCTGTCCCCATTTTGGTTGGATGACTGGCATTCTCTGACTTTATAGCTATCAGAGAGATCCCCAAATGTATCTGCATTTGCGGAATTCTTGTGCATTCTCAAGGTGCTCTTAGAGAGGAATGTAACGAAAAAATGTGGCACTTCTTTGCAAAGAAGAGCCTTCTCTTCAATAGACATATTTGAAAGTTTGTTGAAGGGAAAATTTTCTATGGAGTTATTATGCAAATCTGAAGTAGTTATTGAGGATTGTTTTGGCACATTTCACAAAGAAAATAACTTTGTTTATGCATGGAATTAAAAAAAATTATCGTTATTTTATGGGATTAAATAACTTTTATTATATTATGGTTATAAATAGCCAACAAGCTCTTAACCTAGGATAATAGATGCACCAACACCATATTAGAGCTTCTGGCTCTTTGGGCACTACTTTCGGTTGCCATTCATTTGGGGATCCCTCTCTTATCTGTATTTGGGGATTCACAGGTTATCATCTCATGGGTGAACAGAACTGCTTCATTGAACACGCCACTTCTGAGCCATTGGTGTGATGACATTATTTCTCTGCTGCATCATGTCCCTTTAGTGACCATCAATCATATCTATCGCGAGCATAACTAGTAGGCTGACAGTCTCTCCGAATAGGCTCTTTCGTTGGCCCCGAGGCATGGGGAATTTTATGAACCTTTAGATGGTATGATCATTGATCATGGGATATTTTAGTTATTTTGACTTGTGTAGGGCGTTGCCCTTTCACTCTCTTTATGAGGCATAAGCATTCAGTTTGAATGAATGGTTCTTTTGCTGACATGGATGTGCCTATCAGCCTTCTTGTTATGCTCCTGATTCATATGTTTTTTGGTCTCTCACGAATTATTTAAGATAGATTTTCTGACCTATTGCTACAGGAATGATGAGAAAAAGTCTGCCCTTAGCAGACTTTATGCTTTCCTGTCCCCATTTTGGTTGGATGACTAGAAATCTACAACTTTACAGCTATCAGAGAGATCCCCAAATGCATCTGCATTTGCGAAATTCTTATGCATTCCGAAGGTGCTCTTATAGAGGAATGTAACGAAAAAAATGTGGCACTTCTTTGCAAAGAAGAGCCTTCTCTTCAATAGACATATTTGAAAAATTTTTGAAGGGTAAATTTGGTATGAAGTTATGATGCAAATTTGAAGTAGTTATTGAGGATTGTTTTGGCACATTTCACAAAGAAATTAACTTTGCTTATGCATCGAATTAAAAAAAATTATGGTTATTTTATGGAATTAAAAAACTTTTATTATTTTATGGTTATAAATAGCCAACAAGCTCTTAACCTAGGATAATAGATGCACCTGTGTTTTTTTAATTCTTTGGCTCTTTGAATCAGAATTCCTGCAACTAGAAACAATGCAACTTCTCTGTGCAAACCCACGCAAACTAAATCTGACCAGTAAACACCATTTAGGCAGCAAGGAGGGGTGGTCGTCATGACAAGATGTTCAACCACCTCCTCCATGAATAGAAAGCTATCTAATAAATTCAGAATAAATGCCAAACTGAGAAAAAAACACTTCATGTTTAAGACGAGCTCTTTCACAGGAAGAGCTCTCCAGAAATTTCCCACGGCACTCCAGAATCGCTGGACACCTGCGGTTCTAACCAGCTCAATAGTCACAGCAAAGCCTATGAACAATGCTTAGCAAAGAGGTGGAAAACAAAGAGGTGCAAAACACTAAAACTTGTAGGCGAAATAAGAGAGCAGAGAAAGGCAACGACTCGAAACCTTCAACCATCAATGCTGTCACTTGCGGAGAAGCCCGAACTGGGTTCTAACCGTTACCTCCAAAACATCCGGAAGGCCCAACTATCATCACGGAGTTTTTACACAGACTCAACTTGAAAACACGCGGAGGACCAACTGATCACGAAGGAGACACCGAGGGAAGGGGGTTGCTTCTAGCTCTTTGGGCAAGCATAAGTTCATTGGAAAAGGCAAAGCAAGTCCTTTGGGTGCACGAAGGAGACACCGAGGGATGGGGGTTGCTTGGATTTTCTTCTGAATTGAATGAACGTACTCCAAATATTAAACAAATTAGGAAAGTCTACATTTGCTGCTTACAATCTTAGATCTAAAAGAAGGGCTAGAAAAGTTGAATTAGGTTATCTATGCCACAAATCTTTCTGATTCAGCAGAAGTATAAGTTGAATTTTAATCTGTTTTAGTACTAAACAGATACTATAATAATTTGGGTTCACATCAGAAGGATATAATCCTAAATTTCCATTATTGTTTGTGGTCAGTTACCAGACTGATCACATGTGATAGGTATCAGAATTACAAATATGAGAATGACATGATAAAATTGTTACTGCATGTTCAGTAGAGAAAGGAAGAGCAAAGAAAATACGAGGACAACAGAATATAACAGTTACAGCGTGTTCAGCAGCGAAAGGAAGAGTACAGCAATGTTCAAACAGTTGTTTTCACTTGTTGGACTTGGGAGTTACAGCAAACTTGACAAAATGATTTTGGTCAAGTAATTAGATGCACGAACAACAAGCAAAGGATTAGAATGCCTTGTGGATACAATATGAATATACATTTTCTATCAAACTGAACAAACAGGACTACTGCCTTCTGGGGTACAGATTACTGAAGAGTACAGTATTCCTTTTGTTGCCCCTCTACATTGGAAAAAGGTCATCTTTCGAATATTGGATGATCTCATAGACAGGAAGGAGTGAGTGGGATGTGCTTAGCCTAACAGGGATATCTTTGTTAAGGAAAGGGCTGGGTTTATGAAGCTTCCACGAGAAAACTGATCCAGTCCATCTAGGATAACTAATGGGTTTGAGAACAAAGTTGGCTACACAACTCTCCATCAAAATGTATGTTATCTTGAAGTTGGAGCCAAAGCAGACATGGTTACCCTAATCGAATATGTAAAGAGGGGGGTATCTGTATGTGTGATCTTTTGCCTTAATGATGTACATTCTCGATGTGCTATTGTTTAGTAATGTAAAGAGGGCGGGTTGTGGGTGGGGGTATCTGTATGTGTGATCTTTTGGCTTAATGATGTAGATTCTCGATGTGCTATTGTTTAGTAATGTAAATGATGATATATTCAAAACACACACAGAAGCCTCCAAAGTAGAGAACCATTGCATCCATAAACACACTTACAAATAAAATGAAATACTACAAAACAACAAGCTTCATCCAAGACTTATATGTGGGAGAAAGAAGGTTTACCTCAGAATGAAGTTTTGACATTGGCATCCATTCACCTGGTCCACAAATATCAAAGAGCACAATTGCTACAGCTGAAACAACATATTTTCCTTCTTTTTGTATCTGCTGACAAGTATCAGTTTCATGGTCCATACTCCATGTATCCCCTTTTGGATCTGAATACATTAAAAAGTGATATTA
Source organism: Pseudotsuga menziesii (assembly GCA_001517045.1). NCBI lineage: Eukaryota > Viridiplantae > Streptophyta > Pinopsida > Pinales > Pinaceae > Pseudotsuga > Pseudotsuga menziesii. Next base: position 68,322 of record LPNX010949490.1, on the reverse strand, counting down.
GACAGTTTCTAATTCACGTTTCATGTGTTTAGGACACTATTAAGTAACAACTTGAAAGAGAAAGTAAGGACCACATGGCAACTATAACCTTTGCATTTAAAGTAAAAGTGACAATGAGCTTGCTGAATTTATCATTCCCAGTTCTATTTTTTAACCGAGAGGAGCTATTGCTCCGGGCAACAATGGATTCCTTCTCCCCACCATGATATGATAACCTGTCAGAGTAGCACACAAGACAAGAACAATGAACTATAATATAATTATAGTATTCGTTTGTTGCGATTAAGGGGAGGGTGGCTAAAATAAAGTAATTTTTTTGTTTCTTCTTGTATAAAATGTTCAAATAGCATGGAAAGAAAAGTAGATAGGACAGTACCTTTTAGTTTGGAGTTGGATGCTTTGCATGCCACAAAGGAAGCTTGCATTGGCGGGAACTGGAGAGGGCAAGTACAGATGAAGTAGCTGTACTAGTAAATTTAAAAATTGACTAACAAACTATTGAAAAAGTTATTTATTTACAGACCTGTTGGGGCCTGGAAATTTGCAGGCGACAACAGTAAGGGAGTCTCCCCAATCAACGTTCCCAACTAGCCCGTTGACTGTTTGGTATAGGGAATCCGTCCGGTTTTACGGTCCGACTACCATAGGTCAAAGTAACAACAAGGGTTAGTTGGGAACGTTGATTGGGGAGAATCCCTTACTGTTGTCTCCTGCGAATTTCCAGGCCCCAACAGTTTTGGTGCTAGAAGGAGGGCTGCCAGTAAAGGCTGGCCGTGGAACGTATTTTCCCGAGACTATCCTACCAGCAGATGTTTGAAGCTTTCAACCTAACCCAAGTGTTCACAGTTTCCGGTACTATCCTTGAAGGACTGTTTTTCCCAGCATCACATTCGTTTACCTTTGCTTATGGCTGTTAATCAACCCAATCCTGTGACGGTATGGAGAGCTAGGTCACCTCTGAACCTAACTCCTCCTTTGCATAACCTTCCTCAAGCCTTTGACAAGCTCTTGCCCAAGTTTGACCTTGTGGAAAATATCGCTGTAGATGATCACCTTCAAAGCTTCTACCTAGCATTAGAAGGGCTAAGGGCTGGGGAGTATGAAGATGTGGTTTGTAGACTTTTTCCACACACTCTGAAAGGAGCAGCAGCATCTTGGTACTTTGGTCTACCTGCAAACTCCATTCCAGATTGGGACACCTTTGAAAGGGTTTTCAGAAGTAGATACACGACTTAGAAGACACATGCCTCATTGATGAAAGGGCTTGGTTTGTTAAGAAAAGAGAGGAATGAAAAGGTACATAGTTTCACTCAGAGATTTTCACTGTACTTAAAAAAAAATTCTGCTGTGGACAGACCTTCAGATAAAGTCTTAATTGAGTATTATACCTCAATGTCCTTAGGACCTGAGCTGGCCATGTTTGCCAAGATGAAAGTCAAGCCTACACTGGTAGAGACTTATCAAGAGGCTGAAAGAGTAGAGGCAGAAAGTGAGAGTATAGAGGATTACCCTGATTCATGTGAAGAGAAGACCACTGTAAGAAGAAGCTCATTGCTGTTTAATTCTAGAGAAGATCAACCACATGATTATCATGAGATGATGAAAGTGCTTCAGAAAATGTCCAACCGAATTGTAGATCTGGAAAAGGAGAGGGACATTCAGAAAACCAATAAGCCACACTATCCAAAAAAGGAAGATAACAACCAATGGCAAGTCCCACCTCCTAATTTGTCATCAATAAACATAACAGAAATAGGAGGGGATAATTTCTGTACCTTTCATCAACAACCTCATTCTGAGAAGAAGTGTCCTCAATGGTTACATTCAATGACATTGGTGATGAATAAGTTGTTGGACCCAGAATTGACCAGGGACAGTGGTGAGGAAGAAAAGGAGAAATAGATCATAAGCAAACCAGAGGATGATACTATGTTCTCATGGAATGGTATTTCACTGTTTAACATTGAAGATGACACTCCTAAATCTGAATGCACATCCATAACTATAAAGGACAAAGTTTTCACAAGCCAAGACAATACAATGATTTCTAAGGTTAACAGTTTGCAGGAGAACGTTAAGAAACTGGACGAGGGCAAAGCGCATCAGAACAATACCCTCAACTAGAGGACAGAACCAACCACTGAGACTGTCGATCCTGTAGAGGAAAATATAGGGGTCAGTGGGGAAAACTCTGATGAAACTCAAGAGCTAACAAAGGATATACCTATTCAAAACCAACTAGGAAAAGAAGACCAAGAACCAGGTTGGAAAGAAAACCTTGACACCCCTCCTTTTCTCTTGACTCTAGAGATGCTGAATTACAATGTGCATAATTGCTTAGTAGACTCTGGAGCAGCAGTAAATGGGATGCCCCTTGAGATTCGTAAAAGGATTAATGGACAGCTAGAGTCCACACCTCGTGAATTAATGCAATTAGATCGCACAGGAGTCAAGGTGGTGGGTGAAATGAAGAATGTACTCATTCGTTTGGCTGCAAACAACAAATTATGCCAATTTATTGACATTATGGTGGCTGATATACCAAGGGGATATGGGCTCATTCTCAACCGAGATTGGACCACCAGGCTGAAAGGATATTTTGCTTCAGATTGGTCTCATCTGTGGTTGCCTCTCAAGGGTACTCCAAGTCATATAAAAATTCTGAGAGAACCATATATGAAGTATACTATCACTAAGTTAGGAGAAGGCAATGAGTCTGCTGATTCTATCCTGGGAAACTATCTCACTGAGCTTAAGCTAGAGCATCATACCTCAAAAAGGGCCAGTCCTATGACAGGCACTCAGCCTGAGCTTCTTCAACTCCCTCAGGATGAAAGAAATGACTACAGGATCTTAGATATGGGTTCCATTTCAATAACAACATAGTTGGACCATGGTTAGGCAATCCATGTCTAAATCCAGCTCATTCCTCAGTTTTTTTTTATATAATTTTTCAGGAATGGGCAAAATTTTTGTTTTCTTTTGTACATAAATAAATTGCTTTGTTGCTTATGTTGTTTTCTTATTTTAGTGCTTTGAGGTTTCTTTCTTTTGATTACTTGCTTTGCTGCTGTTTTCTTTATAGTACTTTGCTAGTTTTCCTTTTGATTTCGAATAAGAGGTAAACTTTTGGTTGCAATGGAAACGTCAGGGTTCTTTATTAACTAAAATCTTGACTGAAAGACTGTGCTTAAAAGTACAGAATGTCTTCTAGTAACTGTATTCCTAACTGGCAGAGCATTCAGTTGAAGTCTTACTTAATCCCTGTAAATAACTCAGAAGTGAGAAAGGTCTGAAGTACTATTTCGAGGCTCCATCTATTTCACATCCTAAATACCCAAGGGAGTGACAGCAAAAGACCCACGGAAAGGAAGCAGAGTGGGATAGTTTATCATATATAAATGATCCCAAGCCATAAATTAAGAAAAGGCTAAAAGATATTAAGAGTCGAAGCTCCTGAAAGAAACAAGACATATCAAAGCAAAGCTTGAAAAAGCATTAATCTCAAAGCATAAAGTACCAAATGGCCACAAGATCCTCTCTGCCCGTGAACTGAACTACGAAGTATAGTGTTCACACAAAAGGACACTATGGGATAGAGGATCCTAAATTACAATTCAGTAAGAAAGGCCTGCAGGAAGACTCATATCAAAAGGAACTAAAGTTAAGAAGGCACAAAAGTGCAAATTGGCATGGGAATGAGGAACAAAAGGATAATGCTGTTACTCTCTGTCACAATCCTGTGGTGTCTAGGCTGTAACTACCAAAGGGCAGGTAAAATAAACCTCATCCATTTGGCCTCAAAAGAGTTATTCAGACTTGAAACACTACTGATGTTACCTTTTCCCGAAAAGGTGGGCTTCTCCTAAGTAATTTAATGCATAAGTTGGCTTACTTAGGGATACAGACATCTAGAAGATTTCAATTTTATTCAGACAGTATTAAGTTGGGAGAGAGAGTTGATTCAGAGATCTGGGGTCCACCAGGTAGTCGCCAATTGTTGCACCTGCAACAATTTCCCAAAATTCTAAAAAAATTTAGGACCCTCCTCTACTTTGATTTAGTTGGTTTTTCTTCTCGGTTTGGTCTATGGATTTTTGGAATGTTTTACAGCACTTTGAATTGCTATCAATCGATCTATTTTCTCCGTTAATGCTTAGAATGATCCAATCTATAATCAAGCTCATCGTTGCTTTTTGCTTACCCTTCGAAATCATTCTGAATCGGGAGTTAAGTCTTTTTTTGCCGTTGCGGAGGTTTGCTGCTTTGTATTTCACCGTTGCGGGTGGCTTTCGATTCTTCAACGTTGCGGGTGGAATTTTGTTCTGCGTCGGAAGGGGATGAATATCTCCTTGGCCGACGTTGCGGACGGGTTATTATTTGGTCTCCGACGTTGCGGACCATGCGGGGTTCTGAGGTTTCGTTTTCTCGCCGATCCGTGTGTATCGGAGCTCGTTAACTTCTGTTTCCTCCGTCATTGCGGGTGTGTTTGAGTTTCAATTTTCTGATGTAGAGCCTCTGGGTGGCCGATGTGAGTTACAAACATTGTTTTGTTATGCATCGCCCGCCGTTGCGGAGGAGTCCAAGTTGCTGGCCTCCGATCTCAGTCCCCGCCAACGCCCGATCATCGTTATTTTTCACGCATTTATTCACCGCTAACGGATGAGTTGAGGATGGTAACTTTCTGCTGTTACGGAAGGTCTGGGATTCTCGCCGCCCATTTCACTTTCGTTCCCCACCCGATACGACCCGTCACACGTGCGACCTTGTTATATATACGAGGGGTGGTTTGGAAAATGGTATTATTTTATTTTGGCCCGAGATGTCGTTTTCCTCTCTGCGCTGTCGATTCCTCTACCCCTGTGGACTATCGTACCGGTGTTTGCGTCCAGGTGTCAGTTGGAAGCTCAACCGTCCTCGCCCCGTCAGCTTCACGTCGTTATCAGGTAGGCCATTCTCGCCATGCTTTGTTCCTTTCAAGATTTTTTATGCTGCGGTTAGATGTTTTAGGAAAGCCCCGTTTTACATACGAACAAGGGTCCACTGCTATTTTGGTTTGCCGTAGTCTTTTTCCTTGCCCGCCCGGCGTTTTGCACCCGCGTATTGATATTTGTCGTTAGGTTAGCTGTTTGCGTTTTGGGAAGGGGGGCGTTTTCTTTAAAATCACATTTTAAACATTGTTGACCTCAGCCTGTTTTTTTTTTTCTCCTCGCGTGCAATGAATGAAGGCACTGTGCAGGCAGCCGTTGTGCTGCATGCACTTGGTTTTCCCTTACGATGATGAGACCCAAAGAAGTTTTGCGGTCGAGTTTTTCCTCCGCTGGTGTTTTTTTCCGTTTACTTGGTTGTCGAACCCCAACTTTCTCACCCACGCCGTCCTGCGCCGTCCGTCGGTCTTGTTTCTCTGAAACCCTAGGCGGTTTGAGGGCTGTGCTGCTATAGTGTTGCGTTTTGAAGATAGCTGGGTTGGATGAAAGCGTCATATGCAGAAAAATAATGTTGATGCCCGCAGTGTATAGCGACACTGATGTAATTACCTTTCCGCGAGCAGCATGAGCTATTGCCATTTTTTATCCTTGCTAAAGCCATGTTTGAGTTTGGAAAGATACATTTGCACCTTGCGTTTAAAATTCATACTTGTGCTTTGTGAGTTGTTATCGTGGAAAAAATGGCATATTGTGAAATAATGTAGATTTAATGCCAGCCAAATTATGATTGATCAAGTTTTAGTATCATACAGCAGAAGGACATTGCTCATTATATTGTAGTAGTGAACTGAGTCTATTTCGTGCTGGTAGTTCTGATAGTCAGGACATGGCTGGGTTGTGCATACATGTGTTGGTTTATTTTCTTGCTTGCACATTAACATAGGATATTAGCACATTGCACAGTATTGCATGCTAGTTCAATTCTTCAGCCTGAAGGGCTTATGTCTTAATTTCATTATAGTCATGATACACTTGAGAAAGAATAAACTGCTGCACAATGTTTGCAAATTTGAATTGCTTAATGTCATAATGTTATACATGGCAGGAAGAACTTACAATGTCCAAAAGGCAGAAAAAGAAGGCCCCTATGGTCGAAGAACAATCAGCAATAGAGGTCGTCACACAGACAGAATATATATATGAGGACACCCAATGTGTCTCTGGTGTTGAGCCTGAGTATAAATGGGGTGAGATATACAGACTGATTTCCCGCAGGGAAGTCCCAGACATGGGTCTCGAAGAAGAACCCATTTATGCCAACATAGAAAATCCGCCATCATGAAGGTGGCTACCAGACCAGAGCTGTTCCCATGCTCTGATGTAATGAGATGGATTCTGCCCCATACAAACAACAACACAATGCTTATAGGAAATGTCGAAGGTCAGGGCTATGCTGCATTTAGCCCTGGATATGTGGCGTTAGCTTACCACTTGCCAGAACCTCAAGTCTTTCTATCTAATGATTGGCTGGATAACCTCAGGATGGATTTGGTGGAGACCCTGAGGAGAATGCTCTTGCCGGGAAAGCTCTATCGACACAGAACAACCGAGGATTATGATACAGCGAGTTTAAGAGCTCCTTACAGATTTATAGCTCTGATGCTAAATAGGATCTTTGGTAGAGCAAATGGTAGACTTTTCAAATTTGAGTGGATACCCCTTATATTCCATGTGGCGACAGAAGGAATAGTCTTCAACTGGGCCAACCTAGTATCAAGTAGTCTCTCTTCTTGCGTAGCTGCAGCCTTGGGAGGAGGAGAAGCCCATAAAAAATCTGAATTCTATATGAGTTCAATTGTGATAGAATGCATACTATGCAACCAGCCTTTCCCCGGGCTCAAGTGTGTCTGGGATAGGGAAAGAATGCTTGTGTATGCAGCTTACAAACCGTTGTGGGCTCATCAGTACCACAGTTATTACAGAGAGGTCTGTGAGCATTTCATTATGCCGCTATACACGCTTATCTTCCGGAAGGAATGTAATTGCATGTCGGAAGATGCTATGCAGGTGATAGAGGAACATGGAGATTACTTCTTGACAGACAATGGTATGTATCTTAGAAGTATGGAGGGTCGAAGGCACCTTATCTGCTGCCAAAGTATGCAACGGATTATATAATCCATAAAGAGGCGGTCAGGCAAGTGTTCATTGACGGAATTGGTAATTTCTTGTTCCAGCACAAGAAGACTGCATATCCCCCTTTACCATTCAAGCTGGGTAGCTGTAAATTCACCAATGTGAAACAAGCTGCCGAATTCATAGAGGAACTAGGGAAGTTCCATTTTGGGGAAATGCCTTTCCGGAGAAATGACACTCATGGTAAAGTAGCTGAGAACTGTAAGAAGCACAAGGTGTTTTTCGAGTACACCCATCATTTCGATAGTGAAGAATCCGTCTTCAGGAATGCCCCAAACATGAAGGCACTCAACAGAAGATTCAAACCAAAGAACCCCACCAAAACGTGGAAAAGGGGCAGAGCAGGCCAAAGCTGAACAAGCCAGAGCTGAAGAAGGAGCCAAAAGGATAAGGGAGGAAGCTCAGAGGCTGGAAAATGAGGCTGCAGAGTGGCTGCAGAAGGGAGAAGAAGAGAAAATGAAAGCTGCCCAGGAAGCAGCTGAACTAGCAAAAGAAGTAGCCAGAGAAACAGAAGAGGCAACTAGGAAAGCTGCCGAAGAAGCACAGAGAAAACTAAATGAAGAGCTCCAAGGGCAGGAGGCTGAAAAGATAAAGTTAACACAACAGTTAGCCTCTGAAACACCAACAGGGAAGAGTCAGGAAGAGGAAAACCCTGAGGTGCGAATCCTTCAAGTACCTACTGCTAGCACTCCTGTAACCCCTATGCTCCAAATAGTGCCTTTCGTCCAGAAGAAGGGGGAAGAAGTCCCTGATTTCAGTACTGTATATTATGACAGGACCACTAAAAGAATAATGAGGAGGACGGAAAAGAAGGTGGAGGCAAAAGATCTATCAGGGAAAATGGTCACAGATACAGCAGTCATGCTAGGGGCAGACAAAGATCCTATGCTCACGATAAGAGCTGGGGTTGCACTAATTGATGCCTCCGTTGATAACATAAACAAGGTGATGATTGAATTAGAGTAAGCTAAGAAGACCACTGCTCAGCTAAAGGACACACTGAGACAAGAAAGAGGAGAGGGTAGCAGACTTAAGAGGAAGTATGAACACGTGCTAAGGGAAATGGAATCCACAAAGGGTGAAATCCATGTCCTTCAGGTGGAGATACAAGCCAAGGGAATGGGAACAAGAGGCTCTAGAAAATGCACAACATGAAGTTCAAGATATGAAGAATGAGAGGGAAGAATTGAGGCCAAAGGTGGAGGACCTAGAGGCGCAGTAGAGTATCATCTCTGAGTCCAATACTGAATACACCAAAGAACTGAAAGAGCAGCTGGCTTCTCTGACTGCTGAACTGGAGACAGCAAAGGAACAACAAGTCGATCTGCAACCATTTAAGGAATATATCCTAGCGCAAAAGGCTAAAATGATGTAGCTGCAGATTGCTCTGGAAGAAGAAAGATGCAAAGTTCTTCAGATGGACAGCAGGTTAGAGGAGATCATAGAAACTTCCTCCTATTTTGTAGACAGGTCCCAAGATGTTCTTGAGGTCTTGAACGCCAGAATGGCAAGAACAGAAGATGATGCTGAGATTCCAGGAGAACTACCAGCCAAAGATCATCAAACCCTCAGGAGAGATCACAACCTAGTAGAGTTTGCCATCAGCACTGCTGAAGACTTTAAGAAGGATGTCCGAAAGACACAGGTAGCATGCTCATAATATTTTAAAAGGTTCCTTAATGCATACAACCGCTGCCAGACAGAGGCTGAGATTAGGTTTGAAGAGTTCCCGGATCATGAGACTTTGGTGGACATATGGCAGAAAAGGCATCAAGATGCAGAGGCCAGGACGCAGCAGATTCGATCCATTGATGCCATAGTACTGAAGAACGAGGTGGGCCACGCAGCCGTTAGTATACAGATTCTAGAAGACCAGCTTTGGTTGAGCCCAGCAAGGATCGAGGCCATCAGGAACCAATTTGACAAGTTTGAAATTAACATCCAGTTCCTAGAGCCGTGCGCTTTTGAATGCCTTGCTGCTGAAGCAGCAGCGTGGAAAAAATTCTTTGAAAACCAAGCAGCACCCTCCTCATAGAGGACCGGTCAAATTTTTATTAATTTAATATTTTGTAAAAGTTTTGAGAAATGAAGCGCTGGGAAAGCAAAAGGTTGGGAAGCCCAAAGGTCACTTTGGGAAGCCCAACCATTTTTACCTTTTGTATAAAAGTAGGAAGCGTAGAAGCAAAAAAGGGCCTTTTTCCCCAGTAAGACTGGAAGGTTATTGTAGGAAGAACTACTTCCTTTTGCAATAAAATATTACAGTTTTCCTGTTGAAAGAAGATCGGTGGGATTTCAAATGTTTTTCCATGGAGAGTTGAAAGATGAACTACTTTGTTTTTCAGCATTGTATCCATGAATCATGAGATCGTTCTAACTTTACGACCTATGTCTTTGTTTAATGATTTCCAATTTATTTTATGAAATGACCACCATGAGTAATGTATGCTTGTCATAAACAATTAGATATCTGGTTGTGAAATATCTTTCATTGTTCATGCGTGTAAAAGTTAATGTCAGCTATCTGTAATTGCTTTTAATTATGTGTGCACATCCACATTACTCATACATATTAATTACAAATTGGCTTCCTGGGGATAGGATAGATAGATAGGTAGGTAGGCATATATATAAATAGTTTGTTCATCTCATTTCTGCATGTGTGATTCAGATGCATGGCGAGCCTAAGATGAGAGGTAAGAACCTGCGCATCACATTGTGAATGCTCTTTGCATCCTTCACCATCCTGCATGATTAGTTAGATACTTGCATTTCATATTTAAGTCAAAAATACAAATTCCGGTGGACCGGGCCGCAACCGGTAAACCCTTGTTGTTACTTTGACCTACGGTAGCCGGACCGTAAAACCGGACGGATTCCCTATACCAAACAGTCAACGGGCTAGTTGGGAACGTTGATTGGGGAGAATCCCTTACTGTTGTCGCCTGCGAATTTCCAGGCCCCAACAAGACCATTTACTCTCTTATGGAGAGTATTTTAAAACGATTCGAGTATCGCAAATATTTGAAACCAACTGAGTGTACAAATAGTATACTTGTAGCAGAAGTTAAAAAATGGGCAACAAATTTACTTTCAAACCAAGTATAGGGACACGCTGGGGGGGAAAACAAACATAGGTATGAAGGCAATAAGTTCAAGGTAAATAAACAGATAGGATAAATGTACAATAGAACTTAAGAATTTAGTATATATTGTGAATTGTTTCTATATACATACAGTATAGTGTGAACTATTTCTCTGATCATAAGAGAGTATTTGAAACAAAATGAGGTTTGCGAATATTTGAAACCAATTTAATGTCCAAACAGTCTAAATTGAGTAGAAGTAACAAATGGACAACATATTTACTTTGAAACCAAGTATAGGGAGTCCATGGGAAAAAGAATATACATATGTGTAATGACAAGAAGTAGAAGCTAAATATATACATGGATTAAATGTACAATAGAAGTTAAGAACTGAGTATAATGTGAACTGTTTCTATTTACATAGAGTTTGTTGCATTGTATTTGTAAAAGAAGCGTTTGTTTGATAGTGTATATACTTTAGAGAGGTGCTAAGACAACACCATGTAATGTTTATGTATTGAGCAAGACAAGGGTGGCGGGATACTAAGTCTTTGCGGATCTTGCGCATGGTGTCCCTTTCATGCATATGGATCATGCGTTGAAGGAAGGTTCTTATTTCTGAGAGAAGCTTAATAGTAGGGTGAATCAGATTCAGTGGGATGTTTGAAGTCGATTGGAAGCGTGCTTCAATTTGTTGCAACGATGCTTGTTGTTCCTTGATTTGCTTGGAGAAGTCAGCAAGGGTGTTCATGTATTGCATGTCCATGTGGTGCATAGGTCTCCCTCGTGAGAAAAATACAATTTGAGGTTATATTTAGATAGAACAAGTTCACTCCAAATTCAGAGTAAAGCTGTGTTGACCTACAAACTGCAAAAGAGACTGATTGCAGAAAGAAGGTAGTTATAATGCTTTCTACCACTTTATGTCAGGAAAATTAGCCCAAATAGTGGTGCATAGGTCTCCCTCATGAGAAAATACAATTTGAGGTTATCTTTAGATAGAACAAGTTCACTCTAAATTCAGAGTAAAGCTGGGTTGACCTACAAACTGCAAAAGAGACTGATTGCAGAAAGAAGGTAGTTATAATGCTTTCTACCACTTTATGTCAGCCCATGGAAGTTATTGAGATGCATCCTGAGTGTCTCAATGAATCCCTCACAAACATCTCACTTGCCACTGCTTGAAGAGTATGGTAAAATATTAAACTTTAGCTATAGACTTTAGACGTGTCACACTGAACTCTTACCATTTGAATCCAACCAATCACTAAAGGTTATCCTTTACAAAAATTTGTCTTGGTAAAAACAATTATCAATCTCTCCCATGGGAATTTCAAGCTTGTAATGAATCCAAACCCTACAATAGATATGGATAGTTTAATAACATTGTCTATGCCAGTAGCTAGATCACTTCCATGACAAATGCACTCTCTCAGAGAAGATCCTTCGTTTTCAAGGGCTAGATTCAACCTTTATGATAAAACAAACCCCAAAAGATAAACCATATGCATTAGCTCACACCTGCTTTAACCTGCTTCTTTGAAGCCCAACCATAATAGATAAATAACCTTAACACTAATCAATCCGCCTCATTCAATATTAATTTCTCAATGTACTTGCAGCTATAACAACTGAACTTCACAAAAATCAAAATTTGTAATTAGCGTAATGACAACTGACACGATACTGCAATTTATAACATGAAATATACATCTGGCTTCCCAAAGAAGTTGAATGTAGAACATTAAAAATTTGAAACATTAATATCTTCAACACTTGCTATAGGAGTAATTCCCTAGCATGGGCCACCAATTGAACATACAGGTCCTGTATGCTATCCTTGGTCCAAACAGGGTGAAAAGTTTCTCCAAAATGGTTCTCCTTCAAAAGGCTCCCACTGATCAGAAACACCAAATCAACAGGCCTAATAAATTCAACATAATTGTTCTACATAAGTAACATAAAGCTTTTAGTTGAAACCTCAACTCTCCAACCTACCTACCATCCTTAGTAGAAACAACACGAAGACATCCTCCATCTCTATGTAGTAGATAACTTTCAGCACAAATAAAAGCAAGCAGACAACAAGGTATCAGTTGCCACTGCAATTTATAACATGAAATATACATCTGGGTTACCAAAGAAGCTAAATGTAGAACATTAAAAATTTGAAACAATAATATCTTCAATACCTGCTATTGGAGCAATTCCCTAGCATGAGCCACCAAATTGAACATACAGGTTCTGTATGCTATCCTTGGTCCAAACAGGGTGAAAATTTTCTCCAAAATGGTTCTCCGTCAAGAATCAAAAGGCTCCCACTAATCAGAAACACCAAATCAACAGGCCTAATAAATTCAACATAATTGTTCTACTTAAGTAACATAAAGCTTTTAGTTGAAACTTGAAACTTCAACTCTCCCAGCTACCTACCATCCTTAGTAGAAAAAGCGCGAAGACATCCTCCATCTCTATGTAGTAGATAACTTTCAGCACAAATAAAAGCAAGCAAACAACATGGTATTAGTTGCTGCCCACTGTAGCAACCAAAACAGGAAGCAAAGGAGTAGTTTCAAACATCACTATGCACCATAAACTGAATAGCATGCAATTCTTATGTATCTCGACACATGGAAAAAGAATGAAGATTGTGGATTGCACTTACTCTGTAAACATTACCAATATCCCCCACAAGAACACAAGCCATCCTTGAAATGATGGAAGTGGTGGGCATCTCGCACAACAAATTCCCGACTAACAATCTTGGAGATGAACTTGATGGCAGTGTGGCAGTCACTGCACACACGAAGGTTTTTTATTATCCGGATAGTTGTCCCAGAGATTGTGCTGATGAGACCAAAAGCAATTGCAAGTTTCTCACTATGGTAATGGAAGGATGGATCTTGTGTGATATCATGTAGAACCTGGTTACCGTTAGTCCCATAACCTTCTTCCTCTATCTGTTTGTTTAATCTCTCCAATTCTGCATATATCTCCTTTGTTTGGGGGTGAGATCTGTCTCCTACTAGAAATGTATGCATCTTGTTCTTCACCTGAATCCAGCTGCATCCTGGCTCCTTATTCACCCTCCTATCTTTCATCATTTTCCTTACATGTGCTCTATCAGCCCATCTGCCTGTGGAGATATATATATTTGATAGTAACACATATGTTGCTGTGTCTTGTGGTTCCAACTTAAGGAGATATTCTGTAGAACGTTTTCCCAACTCTACATTGCCATGGACTCTACAACCACTTAGCAAGGTTCGCCACAGCAAAGAACCGGGCTTAAATGGCATTTTGTTAATTAAAGACTCTGCATCAACTAACTGGCCATTACGAACAAGAAGGTCAACCATGCAAGAGTAATGTTCCTCTCTTGGTGTGATGCCATGATCTCTAGCCATGGAATCAAAGTAGTAATGACCTTTTTCTATCATACCCCCATGACTGCATGCAAAAAGAATTCCAATGTAGGTGAGATGATTTGGCTTTATTCTTGCCAACTGCATTTGTTCAAAGAGTTCAACAACTTGTTTTCCCTGCCCGTGCTGGGATAAACCTACAATCATTGCATTCCATGTAATCACATCATGTTTATCGATTTTGTCAAACACTCTGCATGCATCCTCTATACTTGCACATTTCGCATACATGGTAACAAAATCATTACATACAGACATATCTGAATCAGATCCATTCTTAAGGATTATAGCTTGAAACTGCTTTCCTTGTTCAAGACCTGCTAGGGTGGCACATTCCCTAAGAACACTGGCAAAGGTCATCTTATTCATCTTCATATCTGCAAGATGCATTTGGCAAGAGAGCTTCAAGGCCACTTCACTGTATCCATATTGAGCACATCCTGCAATCATTGTACTCCATGAAATTGCATCTTGGTTAGGCATTTCTCTAAAAAGTCCATATGCCTCCCCTAGGCTTCCACACTTGATATACATGGTAACTAGGGCATTCATCAAAGCAACATCAAATTCAAATCATGTTTTGATTAAGTGGGCATGAACTTGTTTGCCTTTTTCAAGGGCTTCTGGAAAGAGACATGCACTAAGGACATTGGCCAACGTGAACTGATTTAAGACCATGCCAGCATGTTGCATTTCCCCAAAAAGAACCAAGGCCTCATTATAACAACCATTTTGGATATAACCTGCAATCATCATATTCCATGAAGCAACATCTTGTTCAGTCATTCCAATGAACAGTCTGCATGCATCCTTTATATCCTTGCATTTTGCATACATGGTAACGAGGGTGTTGCCTACCAAAACATTTGTGTCTAGTCCAACTTTTACGACAATGGAATGCAACTGTTTGCCTTTCTCGAGAGATTCTGGGCTAGAGCATGCATTAAGCAAACTATTTAGAGTGACATGATTTGTCTGTATGCCTTCCATTTTCATTTTGTTGAAATGATAAAGAGCTTCCTTTGCATACCCATATTGGGCAAATCCTGCAATCATGGCATTCCATGAGATTAAGTTTTGTTTTGGAATTTTCTCAAAGACATTCCAGGCATAGTCTATGCTTCCACACTTAACATACATGATCAATATGGCGGTCTCTGCAGAAATACCCATGTCATATACAATTTTTATTATTTGTGCATGGACTTTCTTTGCCTTTTCCAATGAACTTATGCTTGCAAATTCTATTCCTATTCAGTCCTTTGGCTAAAACCACGTTCTTGTAGGTTGATCACATACTCGGTGACAATCCAAGAGCTACAAGCTACATGGTGGGATATAGTCCAAACTATCCTTGCCAGGTGCATCATAGAGCTTCCTCCATTGTATCATACAAAGAGCACCTGATCACAATGATAACTTTGCAGATCCAAGAGACAACTATGAGCAAACAGAACCTACAACCTACAACAATGGCCCAATGGTTGGAAGTTTTGCTAGACTTCAAGGTGGAAATGCTGGAGACAACCAACTTCTCCCAGGTATTATTGTTTTATAGAATGAAATTAATTTGGTTTCAGTTTGCTTCAGTGATATTGATGGTGATGCTTTTAATGGTTGTTCTTCTGGCAGTGACTGTGCCAAATCCTGGATCAGATTCAGCATCTTCTACTCCAACTATAGTTCCAAATCCAAAGCCAAATCCCTCTCCTGCACCTAAACAAAGTTCTCTTCCTACTTCCCCACAGAGTAAGTCCTCTGAATCTTAAATTTTGGCCACCACAATTCAACTTCAGCAGGAATGAGCCAGGGGTAAAAATAATGTAGTGCCACATATCCTGGACAAACAAGGGAAAATCAATGATAGTTTTCGATTTTGCAATTAAATCTATATTAAAAATAACATATTAGCTCATCCAGTTCTTATGTTTTATTGTTTTACCTTAATTTTTTTGCACTTAGTGGCATTTTACAGAAATAAAATGTTTGTCTGTAAATATTTGAGAAAAGAACTAATTTTTTTTATTGTGCTATGAATATACTGATTTTCATCCAATAATGTGGGATAAATCTATGCAACTCCTGCTATAATAATGACTTGGTGATTATTCAATACAAAAACAGTACTGATGCTTCTTTATTGTTAACAATCTGCAAAAAATGTTAGCCTGGCTATCTCGCAGAAGCTCACGACTTCTTGGAGTCAGTCAGGAACTACTTATTACAGATATGTTGCATCTATCACAAATAGATCTCCACACCAGACACTGACAGCTATTGGCTTCTCTATCCAAAGATTCAATGGTCCTTTATGGGGTCTCTCCAAACCAGATGCCAACAATATGTATTCAATTCCTAAGTGGTTAACAACGAGAGCCTAAGAATAATTTGTGATGAGACTGTTTGTCATGCACCTCCTCCATTATACTATCGCGTCTCCCTTGTTTGGATGTGGTCTTGTTGGGCATGGAATCACTTCCTGGAATGTACCAAAATCAATAGAACCTTAGATTTTTGGAATTCTAGATCTCCAACAACTACGGAACCCTATATCCTTGAATTCTCTAGTCTTCTTGTAACATTTAAATTCTAAGTTCATTCATGTAACTTGTAATTTTTTATCCTTGGATTCCAAAACCCTAAATCTTTAGAGGTTTGGATTGTAGATCTTGTATATTTGCCAATTTCCTAGGTTTGAAGATGTAAACTCCACTAAAAGTTAAGTGCAGTAAATATATTTTCTTCGTAAGGACCATATGATCATGTAGTGCTTATTGCACAGTTTTTCTCTCCCTTGATATATCTTGAAGAATTTTTGACATGAAGAAAAGTTTTTGGCACCAAGATGTTTGAGACAAATGTGAACAAAGTTGTCACTTCAGCTTCATATGGTGAAAGTGGAAGCTTGTCTTCACCTCCACCAACTCATGTCTCAAGGTGAACTAAACTGATGATAGCATGATTCCATTATTGGTCACATAGAATATATGGTAGATTACGATTAGTCTCTAGTGTAAATAAGAAAGGGCATTAGCCTGAGGGAGCATGAACCATTGTAAGTTTTATATATAATAACCTTTTCCTTTCATTTTGAAAGACACAATGAAAGGTATAAGTTTTGTTTAGATTTCAAATGTTTGATATGATGGTTTACCTTATGATTTCCCTGAAAGTGACATGGCACCAGTTGTCTCTTCCTCTAGCCAATTTTCAGTAAGTAAATGTGATAACGTAGATCTGATTTTGCACTGTAGTAATAGATATAATAATTGTAGATTTGATTTCTCAAGTACCGTAGTCGCTTCTTGTTGAATATATGTGTAAAGTGATAGAACTACAATAGAAAAGATTTCCTTTTGAAGTAGCATAGGTATTCCCATTGGAAGGAAAAAGATATAGACCGGGAAGAAAGACGTAGGCAGGGAGGTTGTCCACTGACTCCTCATGAGACGCGCCTTTTTCTAAAGGTGTTGGGCTATCCAGCTTCAACTAAACTTTATATAGTAGCAGGGGAACTTTTTGGCAATGGAAGTTTAGAATCCCTCAATAAACATTTTCCCAATGTGTACTCACATGCAACTCTTGCAACTGAGGAGGAACTTGCCTCAATCAAACAGTTTCAAAATAGATTGGCAGGATTGGATTACATAATGGCTTTGGAAAGTGATGTATTCATATACACCTATGATGGAAACATGGCCAAAGATGTCCATGGTGTTCTGTTTGAGCCCTAAGCTTTGCACCTTAAAATTAGAATCAATTTGCTAGACTCTTTGAAAAGTCAATACCTAAATGTGCAAAAATAGAACTTGGAATGCTTCACATTTGAAATTGCTGCAACTTGCTCAATTTAATCTTGTAACTTGGTCAATCGATGAAATTCTTATGTGTTTGCCAATGATGTTATTTTTCTTATTAATAGGCTATGCTGGTTAGGCAATGCTAGATACTGGACTACCTGTTTCTCTCTTCTTCAGATTAGTACGTGGGGTTTGTATTTTGCTCTCTTTATCTTTGCTTCATGTTAATATTGGGGATTTGTATTTTGCTTTATTATTTTCATGATAAAACACAATTTTATATCAAGTTTCATTTGTTCTATTTCATCAATGGTTTGCAGTTTCATATCAATCCGATCTTGCTTTCCTCTATCACATTGAGGCGTGTACCTCAGTTGGGGATCTCAGCTTGCCTCTGGTTTAGGAATTCCACAAGCATCTGCTCAAAACCTTCTTCAATGGACATTAGGTTCACAATGAAAGTGCCAACCATCAACAGAGCAGGAATAGAAAAATAAACTACATTACTGTAACAACCATGAGTCTAACAACCATTATGGGTCCATTACTGGTTCTTGGTTCTTGGAACCTTCTTCATTTAAAATGATGGGTCATTGTATTGGTTTATGCTTTCATTTATATATAACAGATACTTGCAAGAGTGCTCCTGATTTTTATTTCTGATTTTTATTGTAAGAGTGCTCCTAAATAGCGTTGGGATCTCCATAAATTCTCCTTTGGCACACAGTATATATATTTATTCCCCATTCACCTCTCTCAACATTAGCACAGAATATATATTTATTCTCCATTTTTCTGGCTCACTTCAATGTTGCATTTTTTTCTTACTTACCCGCTAACAATTACCTTAATGGCATATTATTGCACCTTCCTTGGGGCAATTGCTAGTTATTAATATTTATTATCTCTTTTTCAGCATTCAAGCATACCTTTGGCGATGAGCATGGTAGTTGTGCTTTTCAAAATAATGTTTTTTTAATTCCTTCTTGGATGAGCTTCTCCTCAATTTCTAATATCGCCTACTCACTCCACTTCATTGTACATATATATACGTATATATTCTTTTGATGTTTTAAGCACTTAGGTCGAGAAGTAACTAATAATAAATTCACGTCCCTTTAATGTTTGAAGCATGTGGGTAGAGAAGTTTTGGCTAAGTGAAAAGTTAAAATTGACCAAAATAAAAATGGTATAGTGCAATAGGATGGGAATAATCAAATGGCAAAAAATAAAATAAAAAGATAGATTATATAAAAGGGGTGGGTAGCTTTTCACTAGGAGAGAGATAAGTAAGGAAAGGAAAAAAAAAGTGACTCATTAAAATTATATGCTAAAGTAAAGTTTAAAAAAAAAGGTTTTTGTTTTTTAAATTTAAAAAGGGTTCTTTAAAATTTAAATTTTATTATCCACCCACATAAGATGAAGGGTTTTTAATGCAAAATGAATTAATAAACTTGTTAAGAAGAAGGTATTTTGGGGCTTTTTTTTATTGAATATGGGATTTATTACGAAGAGAAAGATTAAATGAGAGGGATAGTTTTTATTAATTTTATGACCATGGGTATAAAGTAAAAATGAGGTGTTTAAGATTAGGATAAGTGAAAAAAGTAATGTAGAAAAGGCTAGAAAGAGATAAATATGATGAGAAAAGTAAGATTAAGGGAAATCTTAACATTAAAAAAAGGTAGTATCTTTTTCTTAATCCATAGGCATTTTTCTATAAGAGTGCAATAGGGGGTATTTTTTAATTTTTAGACATGGGTGTGAAGAAGAAATTGCATATCTTTTGAAAATTATCTATTAGCATGGACTTTTATTAAGCAGAAATTTAGTGCTTTTAAAGATCTTCTAAATGAAATGCAAGAAGTTCATTTGAAGAAAGAAGATTTTAGTGAATAACTTGTGGAAAAATTGTCAAAAGAGCCTCAACCAACATTAAAGCTTGTTTAGAAATTGTTATTTTGGAAAACTTTCAGAAAAAGAAGACCCAATGGAAGAGAGCATTGAAGTCCAAGAAGAAAACCAAGAGAAAATGATAATATCAATGAAGAATTTAGCGTACATGATATTATTGATTAGTTTCTTGTCCTTGAGAAAAATGATACATTTGACAAAAAATTTAGAAGATATATTTGTAATGTTTTGACTTTAAGATTTTATATTAAGTATAAATTTGCATATATTATTGTGAATATGTTTATCATGATATTTACCAATATATGGTTTATTTTGTGTTTTGTTTGAGTGAAATATCACTTTTATGAAAAATAATGTCAAATATTATCATTTTTTTTAATAAAAAAATGTTAAATAGGCTACAAAATTGTTTGAAATGTTTTTATTTTCTCTATCTTTTAATCAATTTTGGTCTTAAAAATGTCATATTTATGATGAAGGTTAAGGAAAAACTTCCAAAATGCATATGTTTTTTACTATGACTAGCTTATAAATGCGCATTCCTTTGCTAAGTGTTAAAAAATAGTGTTAGGTATAGTCATCAAAAGCATACTTCCAAGTAAAATTAAAAAATGTTAAAAAGTCTTGTTCTTATATTGGATTTCAAATATATAACATTCTAATTAATCACCGATACATACTTGGACTAAAATTTCAAACTTTGAAAAAATACATGATTTATATTAAATTTAACATGAAAAATTTGACATGACAATTTTTATATTTTTCTTCATTCAAGTTGTTATATAAAAAAAAATTTACGCCAGCTAAAAAAATATTAGAGATTTTAGACATAAATGAAAAAAAACACATTTAAAAATAAAAAATCTTAGATCCTTAATGACTAGGAAGATTCAATATTTCAAAAAAATACCTTGAAAATAATAGGTTGCTATTAGTAGTACCAATTTTGGAAACAAAGGTAAAACAACTACTAAATGTGACCTAAAAAAAAACTAGAACTTGTGTGGGTTCTAGTTCTATAGTATATGGTGTTAATGATGGTTTAAATAAAATCTTAATTTAAATAATTATTTATGATATAGATTTTAAGTAGTAAAGTTTATCACATCAAAATAAAATTTAAGTTAGATTCTTTTTGGGTATTGGAAAATTATTCATATTTTACTAGATTTTGCAAAATGAACTTTTAACTTAACACCACTACTCTTTGAGGGAGTAGCTTTGGACTTCAAATCTTAGAGACCAAATTTTGTAAACCAAACTTTTCAATGAGTGTCTCAGTCAATAGTTTAGTACTTTAAATGTTTGTTAGATTCAAGGAACATCGCATGCCCCTTCTCTTCTCCCACTAGTATCTTGGTCATCCCTTCATTTGTCTAATCTTGATTTGAGAGAGTGTGAATCATACGGTCTAACTTAATTTGTGAGCTTTTCAGTGTTGGTGGTAGTTGTCCAATGGTCAATACCCTTATTCTTGATATTTTTTAGATCCTCTCAAATGTGAACTTACATAGCATGTCATTTCACATTCTCTCCCTGATTGGTTGTCGTGGAGTGGCTAACCTTCAACTAGCATTCCCAAACTTGTTGAAAATATGTCTAGATGGATTTGATTACCTAGAGAGAGCATCTTGTTCACCTTTTGGTATTTTCTAACATAACCCATGAATATGCACTCATTTGATCAAATTTGAGATTATAGCTCCTCAATTAACAAAATTAGAGCTAAAAGGATATGTTTTTATGTCTCAAACATATATTGACTGTCCACATCTCACCCATTTGAGTTTGAAGGCATGTGTTATTATGTGTTAATATGCATGCCCTCCATTGAATATTTGAGTTTGGCAATTCATACAATGATTAAAAAACACATAGGAGATGAAATACATATATTTTGAGTGATGGTCATATTAGTGGACAGGAGAACGTGTGGGTTGTAGACTTCAATATTGGAAAATCTAGATTCGTGAAACATCCGGTTATTGTGTTTTCGGGATCAGTATTTTTAAATAATGTTACCATATAGTGTTTAGAAAGTCACTGTATTGTATCAAAAGTGTTTAACTTTAATGTTTATTTCAAAGTAGTGTTGAGAACATTTTTATGTTCAATTCACATAAATTACTCTAGAGTGTGAAGTGCGACCTTGTTGAAATTTAGCAGTTATATTTGTTTCTCTACCATTAGTGACTTGGGTGATATATCATTTCAATATAAATAAACAAAACGTTATCCTATATTCATTTAATTAGGTTTGGTTCTTTATTGCGTTTTTTCTCCTTTAAATTAAGTAATCAAAACAGTCTTGTTTGAAACAATTGATTCCCCTCTACAATAAAAAAAAATGCATTTTAACACATAACCCTTCTACGTGTTAAAAATTAAGAAACATTGTTACCAACTTAGATCAACATAAATTATTAAAATACCATCAATATTTAATGCCAACGTATTGTAAAATAATTTACTTCAGTGCTACTTTTTTTAAAACAAAATATTTCATCTCACAATTGTAAAAACACTTCTAGGTTGGTTTGTAGGTTATCGAAATATTCTTTTTCGTCATAGAAGTGTTTTCTTTAGGTTATGTTGAGAGTTATGCACCTATTCTAGGAAAGGATATTGTTCTTCACTTTAATTTTTGAATGTATTCAATTTTTCCTTCCATGTTTTATCGCACCTTCGACGTTTTATTGCACCTTACGGAGCAATCGCTAGTCATATGGATGATCTTGAGGGTCACCTAAGTAATTAAGAGTTGTCGCGACAGCATGATGATAAAGTACATGATGACAAGAACAACGCATTTAGGATCCATTTCTCGTCTTTCAATGAACTATGAGTTGTGTTCATAAATTTGGAAAAACAAAATAATAGAAACGGTTTATTGACTTGTTTGGGAAGAAGAAATTTGATAAAATTTTCAATTTAAGAAAATGAATACATATATACAACCTTTGGAGATATAAATCCAATCATGTAGATTTCAAAAAACCAAAAACATAGAAAGAGAAATGGAGATATAAATCTAACATGTAGATTTGAAAAAACCAAAACATAGAAAGAGAAATGGACCTATTAACTTAAAAAGGAAAGTTGGAAAAAAAATTGATATTATTTAATTGTTATTATTCCACTTCTACAATTATTGGTATATGTATTTAACAAGTATTTAACCAAGTCACCACCTAGCTTGAAACTATACGATGGTGATTGAGCCTACCCTACCCTACAAAAGGAGTTATTGTAAAAATTACTAGATGTGTCTAAGTGATAAAATGGGTTTGAATGCTCTTATGAGGTTGAAAATGGTTTAAAGAAGTGGTGAGAAGGATTTCTTTATGCAAAGCATGGAAAACTATTTGTGGAAGGTATTAATATACATTAATATGAGATGTCACTATGAGTACATGTAAATGTGCATGGAAAGAACTCATAAATGAGTTGTAGAAGAGGACAAACATCAAGAAAGGTATCTTATTGTTTTCAAAGTTAATTCTACAAGTCACAATACATTTTCTTGACATATATTATGTCAATGTCAACTCAAAATTGGGTCTTCCATATACCAAAGTACCCATATGTTTAAACCATCCCAAAAAACACTACGAATACATAATTAAGAGTCCATGATATAACAAACAAGGTTGAGTCCCAAGCATAAATAAAAAGTCATCACATTGTGTGATATTGGGTGGAAGATCATCATTGGATTGGATCCCAATCTATACCAATAATAATTCGCAAAAGAAAACACTACTCTCTTTTCCACTTCATAATTTCTACTTTTCTTTGCACTATTTTCCCTTTCGACGTTTTATTGCACCTTCTGGGGCAATTGCTAGCTACAAAATGGCACACCATTTTTTGTGATAACTAAAAGGATTAAAAATGATGTCATTGTTTCGAGAAAGATAATTCCCTATTCATTCTTTATGTAGCACATTATTTTTTCTCTTAGAAGAATTAAGCCTAAGATAAATTTACCTCTCCTATTGCAACATGGAACAAGCTTTTTGGATTTGTTAGAGCTGTTATAGCATCCCCAATTTGCTCGAAAGTCAACATTACAACACCCATCAACAACACAATAGGGCATACACCCTATTACTTGGAGGGACATCACTCTTTTGTACTAATTGCTTAAGAATCACTAAATACCATTGACTTAAGTTCACACGACCAATTTCCTATTGTGTTAAGTTCACACAACCAATTTCTTAGTGTATCTTTGATATGTAAAATAACAATTGGTATGAGATCTATAATTTGTCTTATCTATTTCTTTTATTATTTTGAAAAAACCATAAAACACAAACCTTAGAATAATTTTTATACATGAAGATACAACTTGCATAGAGTGTTGAGATAACTCTTATTTTTTTTTAATATAACCTTCATACAACTTATGTCTTTTAGTGTGATTTCTTATAAATGTTTGTATAGTAAACTTTAGATAAACAAATACACACAAATAATAAATGTATATAACCTTATCTAATTGTTTCATAATTATAAACTAAATAATTAAGTTTAAGTTTTAGATCAATGTTTTTTTAGAAGTTAAAAAATTAGTATTATATTTTCTTAAAATTTATTTATACATAAATTAATAAAAAAAATTAACACAATTATTTATTTATTTATAATTTTATTTGTTTTTTATTTTAAAATTTTAATAATTATTTTAAAAATTTATATCTCAAGTGGTATTAGTGGATATGAAAACATTTCTTCCATGTTTGGTTTTACAAAAATATATATCTTACTAGACACAAATTAGAATAATAATATTGATGAAATGGAGAAAGAACAATTCCTTATTGTCTATGGTTTGACTACCATGTTCAATAATTATTTGGGCATGGTTGTTGAACATATATTATTTCTAACTCCAGCTTCCAGCCAAATATGGGGATTTTGTTCTTGCTTTTGGAGTAATTTGTGTGGTGTGCATTTTCTGATTTTGGATGAAGGGTATAAGTTTTTTATGGACATTTACTAAGAGCTCTTTGGAGGAGGGGAAACATCCAATTATGCTTAGAGGAGCATAGGGTATCAAGGATAGATGTTAAATACCATGCTTATTTATGGTTTTTAACATCGAGGCTTATGTTGCATACTATGTTTATTTGTGGTGTTTAGAATTATCCTGGTCGCAAAATGATTTTTTTCAAAAAACTTGAATTTAAAGCAATGTGCAAACATGGGCTAGCATTTTGTGATTTTGGATGAATGGTATAAACCTTGATGGACATTTAATAAGAGCTCTTTAGAGGAGGGGAATATTCCAGTTATTCTTTGAGGAGCATAGGGTATCAAGGATAGATGTTGAATACTATGCCAATTTGTGGTGTTCAAGCTTGAAACAATATAATATCTTAACATCTATGCTTTAAGGAATTTGTTTGGCTGTGCTTTTTAGTGGTTATTTGGCTATTTTTTGATCTCTTATGCATAATTTTCTGGTTTCTTTTGTGTAACTTCATTTTTGTTATTTTTTGTTTTTGTTTGTGATGCATTTGAATCCAATGGGGCTTTAGATTTGAGACAACTTGCATATGATATATACTATGAAATTTTATGTCTTAGTGTGCAACAATGTCCTAAAATATATGATTTGCAAGTTATGTGTAATGTTTTATTGCTAATAAAATTTTAAATGACATGTATATTGATTTTTTTAATAGATGCATTTGTCTTCTTTAGTTTTTTCATTGCTTATGCAGTTTTTTGTCTATTTCATTTTATAGTTTTCATGGATATATTAGAAGAATTTGGATCATTACATATTATGCTATGTAAGATTACCTCAAACTTTTGTTTCTTTATTTATTGAATTGTGCTTAAAAAGTATAAATTAAAGTTCTTAAAATAGTTGCTTTTTTTCACTTTGAATCAAATCTACTTTACTTTAATCATTTTTTCCTTGGACGTTTTGTTTTACTTTATCAATTTTTTCCTTAAACATTTTGTTGCACCATTTGGGGCAATTGCTATTCTAATTATTCGACGATTACAGCAACAATTACTGGTTTCGTCCTTCCTTCGAAAATTTCGTGTCGTTCGCGCCACTCTAAAGAGAAAATCAAGACCTTTATGCTCGGTTCGCAGTACGAACAGTTTCTCAAAGTCAAATTCGTTGATATAGCAAATCCAAAACAGAAGAAGTGACAGCACACGAAGAATTAATGCCGCACAGCACCAGTTTTCTTTGGCCACTTTTGTCGAGGAAACGCGTGGGCATATTGGTTTCCTCCGCTTTTTAAAGCGCCTTCTAGGAGGGTATATAACCAGGAGCCCAGCCCTGCCCTGCAACACCAGAGCCGTTTCGTGAAAGTTTCACTTATTTGCCTTTACTAATTTGATCAGTGTTTGGCTGTGACTGAAAATGTTGGGCTCTTTGAAGCTCAACCGCCGTTTGTTTATTATGACCAGTGCCATTATAATGGCCACTCTCTGTTTGAATTGCAGTTGCTCGTACACTGATGCTGGACCGCCGCAGTGTGGGGGAAGAGACCTGGAGGCGCTGCTGCAGTTCAAGGCCGGGATTATTGATGACAGCTCCGGCCGTTTGCGTTCATGGAACGGCTCCAACTGCTGCCAGTGGCAAGGAGTGTCCTGCAATAATCAAACTGGACGCGTTGTGGGGCTTCTGCTGCCGGGGCTCATATCCGGTGATGACTTTATATCGGATACCCAGATGAAGGGCACACTCTCGGACTCCTTGGGAGATCTCCAGTTTCTTGAAATCTTGGATCTGTGGGACCAGAAACAAATCTCTGGTTCCATTCCATCGTCGCTTGGGAAGCTCACAAGTCTTACAAAGCTCCGTCTCAACACCAATAAACTCGGCGGTTCAATCCCTCCGTCTCTGGGAAATCTCCACAACCTTCAGGAGTTGGATCTATCGGACAACGGGCTCATGGGAGGCATTCCGATTACATTTGGCGGTCTCATGAATCTGCGCGTTTTGAATCTTTATACCAACAGGTTGACGGGTCCTGTTCCCACCTCGATAGCCGGTCTCCGGGAGCTCACCACTCTCGATCTCCATGGCAACCTTCTCGGCGGCTCCATTCCTCCGTCTCTGGGACAATTGCGTTCTCTGCAGTCGTTGGACATGTCTGACAATAGGTTGACAGGGAGCATACCAGACTCAATCGGTATGTTATCGAATCTGTCTTCCCTGTTTCTCCATATAAACAAACTCGGCGGGATTATCCCGCCCTCACTAGGAAAGATCACATCTCTGGGATTTCTTCGTCTTCAAGAAAATGAATTAAGCGGAGTTTTGCCATCATCTATAGGAGGTCTGGTCAATCTGCAGCGCCTTTCAATGGCAAATAACATGATCGGCGGTCCCATTCCTGCTGCGTGGGGTGAACTGTCGAAGCTCACGGAGCTCTACCTAAACGATAACAGGCTATCGGGTTCGATTCCAGAGTCTGTAGGAAAGCTTTCTAACCTTCTGTCTCTCTTTCTCTCTCACAACAATCTCTCCGGGAGTCTTCCACAGGAACTGTCAGAGATTTCTGATCTGCAAATACTGGATATTTCATTCAATAATTTTAAGTTTGTGAGTGTGCCGACAGTGGTATCGAAGCTTCCTGGATTGTATGAGCTCTTCCTCGCTGGTTGTGGCATCGAGGGAATAATTCCCGAGTGGTTGTCGACAATGCCGGGGCGTCTTTCTCTTCTTGATTTGTCCAGCAACAGCTTCACGGGCACCTTAGCACCGTGGCTGGGCAGCATGACGGAATTAGATACGCTTAATTTGTCAAACAATGCATTGACATCCACGATTCCAGATGAGATACGCAACCTGCGAGATCTCAGCACTCTGGATCTCCATTCAAACGAGCTTACTGGGCCTATAGATGCCGTATTCTCCGTCCAGAGCCGGTTTCCCGAAGGAAATTTAAGGGTCGTTGTCCTGTCCCACAACAAATTCACAGGTTCAATACCGTCTAATGCAGGCGATCAGAATAGCATAGAACAGCTGGTTCTGTCGCACAATTCTCTAAGCGGGGCGATGCCCTCTTCAGTCGGCATGATGAAGCAATTGAAGGTGCTGGATCTCAGCTCCAACACACTTACCGGCACCATACCCAGATCACTGGGGAGTTTGAGACAGTTGAAGACTCTGGAGCTGAATGAAAATCGGTTGAGCGGAGGAATACCCAACGAGTTTCTGAATCTCACGTCTCTATTGCAACTGAACGTGTCCCATAATTCCCTGTCAGGAAGAATTCCAGATGGGATACCGCTCCAAAGGTTTCCAATATCTTCATTCTCTGATAACAGCGGACTCTGTGGAGATCCTCTTCCTCCTTGCTGATTAATATTCTTCATCGGTTCGAGACTCGAACCCATGCCATGTTGCTGTTCTTCATGGGTTCGAGGCTGGAACCAATGGCAGGTTGCTGGGTGTTTTTGTTTGTGTTTTCTCGGCTATCGCAACCGCTGATGGCACTGCCGTCGTATTAAATTTGTACTTTTAGTGGTTAAAGACGCGTCAAGAATTGAAGTTTCCTTTACTATTTTTAAAATATTATATACTCTGCCTGATTGTCGTAGTACTATGGCTGGTCTATTTTTTTTCAACAAAGTGTCTGGATTTTGGTGATTCATCCGTTTTAACATACGGACGCTGCAACTTCAAAAAGTAAGACATACTGCTTTAACTTTTTTAAAGCACGATGTCACCCATACTAACTTAGTAATGTTAATGGATAGTTATGATATACTATTTTTTTTTCTTTTAGCTTCAAACAGCTAGTTTAGTTGGTTGGGTTTGGTTGAGTTTTAATTGACAAGTCATTTTCAGGCTGGTTTCATTCTTGAGCTTTTTCTTGGAATCTTTAGTGTCTCATCGTGACGTCCTTTTGACTAGTCTTAGTAGTTTTTGGTGAAAACATAAACATAGTGCTTTATTTTTCACTCATACTCATTTAGAAAATAGTTAAGAATATAATAATTTAAATCTAAATTTACAAATTTATTACAATCAAGTATAAATCAAAATGGACGTTATGGACATTCAGCATCCCAAAAGCAACATGGAATATACAACCTCAAAGAGAAGCAACATGGAATATGAACTTAAAAAAGAAGCAACATAGAATATACAACCTTCAATGGTTATAAAACCAATCAAATTAAATTGTTTATAAAACTGATCAAATTCAATTATATTATTATTGATGGAATATACAACCTAAATTGTTCTTAAACCAATAATTGAGTTCAATTATGTTATTATTGATGGAATATATAACCTAACCTGTTTTATAAATATATTAAAACAATAGATATCAATAAGGATAATAAATATTTAGTTAGGTGAAAAAATATAATAAATATTTAAATTAGATAAAACTAAATAATTAAAAATAAATAATTTATCCAACTGTGTGTTGGCCTGGGCGTCCATCTATGTGTTGGCGTGGGTGAATGTGACTCATGTCCGTTTGTGTGTTGGCATGGGCGAGTGTGTTGGGCTGTCCTTCTGTGTGTTGGCCTGAGCGTCTGATGCAGTGAGCTGGCCTGAGCGTCTGATGCAGTGAGCCTATCCGTCTTTGGGCTTGTCCGTCTGATGCAGTGAGCGAGTGAGCGATCCGTTTGTTGGCCTGTGCGATTGTGAGTGAGTCCGCAGGGTTCGCGGTCATGTGTCTGAAGGGTTCGCGTGTTGTTTCTGAAGGCTTCGCGGTGTTGTTGGAGGTTGTGTGCTGGTGGTGCTGGAGGCTTCACTGTGGTGGTGCTGTTGAGGTAAGTACAACGTCTCACCCCAGTTTTAAATAGTTTTTTTTTTGTAGAGTAGGCCAAAGTAACAAATACTCCATCCTCATATCTTATTATTATTTGTGTCTCTTTTCTGACTTATATATAATCATTTAAGAATTATGGAATCCACCGAGAGGGTTACTTCTTGTTAAACGTAGTGTCATGTATTAGTTAAATAAATAATTAAGGATGTGAAAGTTGAACGACAACTCAGGATTTAGTTTACCTTTTAAATAACTTGGAAGTG
>LPNX010949490.1:27821-38471 GCA_001517045.1 Pseudotsuga menziesii | reverse complement strand
GATTGAATTCATGTAAATGGGTTTATGAAATGGTTTAAGATGAATTTTCTTATATTTTATTAAAATCTGAATAAATGATTTACTATGTTGGTGTATTATATTTTTGGGGTGTAAATTTGAGAGATGTTATGTTTTCTTTTATATACAGGTGTTGATTGAATTCATGTAAATGGGTTTATGAAATGGTTTAAGATGAATTTTCTTATATTTTATTAAAATCTGAATAAATGATTTACTATGTTGGTGTATTATATTTTTGGGGTGTAAATTTGAGAGATGTTATGTTTTCTTTTATATACAGGTGTTGATTGAATTCATGTAAATGGGTTTATGAAATGGTTTAAGATGAATTTTCTTATATTTTATTAAAATCTGAATAAATGATTTACTATGTTGGTGTATTATATTTTTGGGGTGTAAATTTGAGAGATGTTATGTTTTCTTTTATATACAGGTGTTGATTGAATTCATGTAAATGGGTTTATGAAATGGTTTAAGATGAATTTTCTTATATTTTATTAAAATCTGAATAAATGATTTACTATGTTGGTGTATTATATTTTTGGGGTGTAAATTTGAGAGATGTTATGTTTTCTTTTATATACAGGTGTTGATTGAATTCATGTAAATGGGTTTATGAAATGGTTTAAGATGAATTTTCTTATATTTTATTAAAATCTGAATAAATGATTTACTATGTTGGTGTATTATATTTTTGGGGTTGTTAGCATTCAACATCAGTAATTATTTGCATATACTCAGGATTCCAAAGGTCAATCAGACTTTTAACACAAATTTTCAACTGGAGTTTATGATCTGAAAGTAAAGTACAATAAAACAATCAATGTATGCATGTCACGATATATATATAGACCTATTAACAATGCTTCACTAATTAGCAAATAATTCGGCATTAGATATGGTCATCATATGAATAAGGGTGAGTGCATATACTAGTCAAGTTTGTGTTTTAAAAGTCTGTTACACCGTTTAAATCAGTAATAAAATCTGGTATAAATTTACTAAACAGTCTGTAGTATGTCACAACCAGTGCATGAAAGGGGCCTAAAGACCACAAAAGACTTAGCCTTAGAGATGAAGATCACTGTTCAATTAAGGTGAATTTACTATGCCAATGAAGTTTGCAAAATATGACAGTCTGCAACAAATTTACTAGACAGTCAATAGTGACATCAACTTTGGTGATTTTATGACTCCAAGTCCACCAAGTGTGATGCACCTAGGGAGAATCTGGTTGCGGGCTTAGATTTTCAAATTTCTAAATATTTTTGGAGTTTCATTTTTTTTCAAATTGATAGGAATTTTTATGGGTTTATGATTTTAGAGTTTTTATGAATGAAATTAGGATGCCCTTGAAGGTTTGTGGATAAATCCACTAGGGATAAATTGATGGGTGGACCAGATTTACCAAATTATAAATTTTTTTAGGGTTTTGAACATTTACAAATATTTAGGGATTTCTGGTATATCTAATTTTTAGGGTTTTTTGGGGTAAAAATGCAACTAATGGGAATGGAAATGTAACCTAGCTATAATCCATTAAATTCTAAAATTTTGAGTAAAACAAGTTGACAACAAGAGGAGATTATGACATCATCTCAATCCCTAGGGCTTTGAGAGCTCATGGATAGTGTCCCTCTCTTGGAGTATCCCTCTAGCACTTGCAACCTAGGGAATCACCTAACAACCTTGAGGATTCGGTAAGTGAGCATAACCAAGAAAAATGGAAAAGTCCAAGGCCCTAGACGCAAAAGGAAACCCTAATGCAAAGCATTTCCTCCACACAAAGTTGATAGGATATTGATAAAAAATCCCTAATCCATAAAAAATGGAGCAATATACCGTCATTGAATCCACATAGAAGCATTAACTTACCAATATTAACCAAGATATAAGCAAAGAAAGAGCTTTAGTTCATATTTGAGCATGTGTTTAGCAAGCAATTCTAACATCAACCACGGCATTTGCAAAAAGAATCCTTAGATTCATCCACCATTCACCATTCAAGCAAGAGAAAAAATAATAACTTCATTAATAAACCCATGTCTTATGATTTTACAATGTGGAAAGGAGGTTTAATAGGAGATAGTAATCCTTTACAAAGCGTAGTCACCTTTGCAAATCAAATAACCAGGATGGGAATGTGCCCCAGTGGGTCACCCCCAGAAGCTCCAGAGCACCAACCCATGGGAATAAAACCCTGCATGATGGAGACACCATCACACCAAAGGGGCAGTCACCAAAGCCACTAAGCCAAGTACTTTTGATAGTAAAACCAAAGTGGTTGTCCATGTCCAGGCCAAGGGGTAAACATCTCCCAAACCAATATCCATATAATAAATCCCACTTTGGTCTATACAATAAAAAATTTCGACCCCTTGCTCTAGCCTTAGCCTTGTTGGAACACTAAAGTAGCTCTAGTGCGTAACACACTCCATATCTGAATCAAAGTACATCAACAAAAAGGATCTAAATTCTTTCTTTCTTCCTGACCAACATTTCCACAAGATAAATAACTTGATGTGGATTGCTCATATTATGTTTTTATAGGAAGGCTTCAAAATATGAATAATTCCAATGTGTGTTTTTATTACCCAACAAGTTAGTATGGAACCTAAACCATACTCCCCAAATTGTTAACTTTCTGGGAAAAAAACACCATAAATTCATTTCAAAAAAGTAAAGGTTGTTTTGGAAACTCAATTCTTTCGCTTCTTCACCAAGGGGTAAACGGGGTTTGTGTTCAACCAACAATGATTAAGTTTTATACAAGACATTAAGGACTACCACTTCTCTTGAAGTTACAATCATAGGTTGCATCCTTAAATAACAAAGCACTTTATTTCATGCATCTTTAATTTATTATGTGTAACTCGAACTAATTTTATGGGCTTTCAACAAAAGAAATATATCAATGGCATGTGCACTCCAAGATGATACTAACGGAGGTGCTGAGGTAGATTTCCCATGTTGTCTAATCCCCTCCCTTTCAATGGCATTGATAAATGGGATGAGAAGGTCAAAGTGAGAGCAGTTGGTCCATGGAGCATTTAGGGGCCCACTCAATTCATTTAATAAATAATAATAATACTATATGAAATTTTAACATCTCATGTTCTTGAAGCATTATTGAGTTCAAAGCAATAGATTGAAGAGGAAACATCGAAGTAACATAAGGTTCTCTTGATACTAAATGAAAATTGCATATAATAATGATTTAGTATTTAATGAATACCAAAATAGTTGTAATTTCCTTAATCTTTCATGGTCATAATCAATTTTATTAACCATGACTATATGTCAAACATGATCACTATGGAAATGAGCTTAATAAGAGTGATACTTGTTCAGGATGAGGAATGGCTTGTTCAGGATAAATAAAGGGGTATACTTGTGGAAACAACACAAATTCACATAAAAAAGGGGGGCACACAATAAATATGTTCAATTTTTTTTCATGTCCTCAAAAACTTTATGTGGCCTAAACTACATTAGTTCATTGATGCTTGTTTTGATGTTTATAGGATATATATAGTAGAGATGGTTCGAGACAAGGTGGTCACTTATTCTTCGAGCCAAAGTCTGAGACAAGGACGCCTAATACCACACCTACGTCTACTGAAAGACCTTCAAATGTTCGCTCTTGAAGATGGTCTGAATCATCTAGAGATTCTAGCATATTATATAGAGACACAGTAGGTATGTGTTTGAAATTTATGCGTGCATGAAAATGTATGAGTATGCATGAATATTTATATTTGTTTTAAGTATTGTTTATTGATTTTACTAAGTTTAATTAGCACTTTTCTTTGTAGAGACACAACGTAATAGATTGTCTCGTCAGAGTGGGAAAGCATTTGTGTCTGGACGATTGTTTGGTTCATCATCTCGTGATTGTTTTTCCTCTTATGGTCATTATTTTAGAGCTACCAATGGACCAACCACATTTTATTGGTAATATATATATATATATATATATATATATATATATATAATCTATTTAAATAAATTACTAATTTGCATGTGTATATATATGCTTGTGTATTTATGTACTAAATTATACATGATTACATGTGTAAATGTAGAGGATCGTGGTTCTGCTGAGGGTTATGATGATGCATTTAGAGAGGCTGGGGGTGACGATGCATTCAGAGAAAATGAGGGTGGAGATGTTGAGGATGTTGCAAGGGACCAAGAGAAAGGTCATGCAAATGCTCGAAGAAAGGTTCAAGGTCGGCGAAGGGCTACTTTTGAAAAAGAACATGGTTGTTAGCCCATGACCATTTATACTTCAGATATACGCGATTCTCTTCCTTGGGAAAATGATACTGTTTATGTCACCCTTGAACAATGTACAACCCACCATAAAAAATTGAGGTATGATCTTGCTATCTTGGAACTCTCAACTGAGAGTCGACAAAGTTTGCAAATACTTTTGGAATCTTTAGGAAAGTTAATTGGTGCCTATAGAACTATTGGGCCAACAACAGATTTTTTTATTCACTTGATGCGAATGCGGAGGGCTCACGTGATGGGTCCTGACAAGTGGGTTGATGTAGAGAAGAGGGTATCAAAAGCATATGCCATTTTAATGTTTAATTTTAAAGAAGGACCGAAACAGAAGATGTTAAAGGTGCAATGTTTCAAGCACCCCGAGATTGCACACCATTTATATGATAGATTCTTGATTGACTATGGTATATTTCCATGGAATCATGAAGTGCCAAATTATTTTACGAGATTTTTTTATGCAAAGTTTTTTTTAAACGTGAAGCCAGATTACACAGATGTGTCAAAATTTTACGGGGTTGGAAAATGTAGGACGTATGAACGAGAAGGAGCCTTTCACGATCCATTGTTTCCTAGGCCTACACCTCGTTTGGTGCCTCGGACACAGAGACATGTTACATTATGATCAGAGATGGAGGCGACCTCTCAGATTGGTCTAGAGGCCAGAACCGTCATAGGAGACAACTTACCATCTGCTCTAATGGGGGTTGATATTGACATGGATCGACATAGAGCACACACTCGTTCTTGTGCACATTTTTCTTATAAAACAGATAGTGAGATAGATTCAATGAGCCTTGAAGATACCAAGGCATATGCAAAACATTGTCAAGATGGATTGTTTGATTTACTCCATCGTGAGGAAGGAGGGAGGGGGGAGGTATGTGAGAACTTTTATGTTTTCCTCATAATTGTTAAATCATGTTTTGTTAGTTTATCTAAATATATAATGTGAGAGGTACATTTGCCATTGAAATAGGTACATTGAAAGAGGTACATTTGCATAAATATATATAAACTGATATGTTCTCATTATTGTCATGACACCCTTTTTCAAGATTGAAATTTTGTTTGTGTACATATGTTCCGATCCCTTTGCCCAGGACCATGGGTATTGGGCCCCTCTCATTATCAATATTGGGAGACATTCCCAATGTCTCCGAAGATTTGGAGCTAAATCAAGCACCTTTCAAATGTTTTAGTAATGATTAAAAACAATTGACATTTTGTTTAAATTTAATTTAAGTTACATTTAAATTACATGTTTTAAATGTTTAAGTTTAATGATCAAGACATCTTAAATTCTAATTTATTTTATACCTATGTACATGAAAAGTTTAAGTAATGATATTTTAATTTAGGTGTGTAAGCGTATTGTACAACCTTCCATGGCGGTGGATGTGGTGACCTCTTTGGATGTTGGGCTCATTGAAGTATATTTATTCATTTTTATTATTTTAAATTCAAATTGTATTTTTATTAAAGTTTATTTATAGTATAAAATTTATATATTGATGCTTAATTATATGTTGCATGTGTTATATAGGTCAATCGCAAGGATAATGTGGAGAGTGATATCCATATAATGAATATTACATAGTTATATATGTTTTTATACTTGTGAACTTGTTAATTTGACATATTCCATGTTAAAACTTCAAACTTATCAGTTTAACTTATATATATATAATTTTGGACCGTTTATATATATATAGTTTTTGGATGAAGTTCAAATATAATTTAATTAAATGTTTAAATGATTTTGATTTTGTCTATTTTGTTTAAATGATTTAATTTGGTCATGTGATACATAGATTAATGTCTTTGATGTTAACATACATAGATTTTTCTAAAGAACCACTTTAGGAGTGTTAGGAATGTTCAATATGTTAGTTGATGTTTATATACAATATGTTGTACCTGTGTTTAAATGATTTTCAATCATTAGTAATGTTCAATAAAAAGCATTTTAGGAATGTTAGTTATGAATGTTTTCAATCATTTTGGTGGAATAGTATATAATATATGCAAATAATCATTAAAATGCACTTTTGGAATGAACTAGTCATGAATGTTTTCAATGATTTAAGTGGAATAATATATAATATCTGCAAAATAATCATTAAAATGCACTTTTGGAATGAACTAGTTAGGAATGTTTTCAATGATTTAAGTGGAATAATATATGATATCTTTTGAATATTCATTAAAATGCATTTTAGGAATGTTTTCAATCATAAAGAATGTTAGTTATGAATGTGTGTATGTTATGAATTTATATATGCATAGATTCTCTTAAAGAACCACTTTAGGAATGTTCAATATGTTAGTTGATGTTTATATACAATATGATGTACTTGTGTTTAAATGATTTTCAATCATTGGTAATGTTCAATATTTGCTCTTTAGGAATGTTAGTTAAGAATGTTTTCAACCATTTTTAGGTGGAATAATATATGATATCTGTAGAATTTTCAATAAAATGCACTTTAGGAATGTTTCCAATCATTACGAATGTTCAATAAAAGGCACTTTAAGATTGTTAGTTATGAATATTTTCAATCATTTTGGTGGAATAGTATATAATAGCTGCAGAATAATCATTAAAATGCACTTTAGGAATTTTCTTTCAATTATAAGGAATGTTCAATAAAATGCACTTTTGGAATGAACTAGTTAGGAGTGTTTTCAATGATTTAAATAAGTGGAATAATATATGATATTTGTTTTAAGTTAGGAATGTTCCTTTATCATAAAATTAGGAATGTTTTCAATCATAAAGAATGATAGTTATGAATGTTTGTATGTTATGAATTTATACATACATAGATTTTCCTAAAGAACCACTTTAGGAATGTTAGGAATGTTCAATATGTTCAATATGTTAGTTGATGTTTATATACAATATGTTGTACTTGTGTCTAAATGATATTTAATCATTAGTTATGTTCAATATTTAATGTTCTAGTAATGTTCAATATTTAGTACTTGTGTCTTATGAATTTATACAACTGTACATATCAATTTCGTTATAAAATAAATATAGATCATTTTGATGTACATATGTGGAACAATCCAAGAACAATATATCATATAATTTACATCAATTTTATATATACACACGCTAAACAATCTAAGAACAATGAGCTATAAGCTCAACAATGTAAGAACACTATTTTATAAGTTTCCTCAATTTGATGGACATAATCTCAACAATGTAAGAACTTGATACCATATTTAAGTAAAAATAATCAATTTTACATGTACATAATTTCAACAATCTAATCTAACAGACTGTCATATTTAATTTTAAAAAAGGCACATATCTCATAATTTGACAATTTCACAACACATACTCAAGTGCGGAACATTATAATTTCAAGAACAATACATTCTTAAGGAATGTGCTTAAAAAATCATCAAAACAATATAGCTCAGAACTTATCAATAATCACTCTATTTGAGTGTCACAATCATAAAACCAATGAAGATGTCCTTCATGTAAAAAGTATGTATCATGTTCAACATGATTCAAATTAGAAATAAGCTCGTAAAGGAATGTCGCCTTCAATTATTCTTTCATGATCAACTTTTGACATCTTCCATCTTCTAGCTTTCAATTTTTTTATTTGATTTAACTTCTATCAAATTTATGCGAGTTACACATACCAAATGACTATATTGGCAGCATACGATGTCAGGTTGATAGTCTTTAAAGTGAATGTCACTTTCAGTTTGATATGTTTCTTGAAAAAAAAACCTTTTAATATAATTGACCCTCTTCCATATATAAAACTTTTGTCATCATTGTCTTCCAACAATTTCATCTTTCTCTCTGTGCATCGCATCAAATAATATCTCACATTTTCATTGTTGTCTATGGGTGCAACCACAACAAATGCATCTCATGCACATAATTAAGAACATTGAATTTGTCAAATTCATCTTCATTAAATCAAACCACTTTCATATATATATATATAACTGACATTCAAGTAAAATATCTTTAAAATAAAAATAGACAAATTTAGTAAAGTATACATAAAATTATCTTCTCTAACCAGATTGGGAATTCTATCACCATCAGTTGATATTGCAGTGTCCTCTGATTCCAATTCTTCAAAGCTTGCGAGTGACATTTTTTCTTTTAAATTAATTTCATTGTGTTTCCAAGGTTTAACATAATTGTCATTGATGTTTTCACAATTGTCTATTAATTTTGTGTCCTCCATGTAAATAGGAAAAAATCATGTTAGCTTCCTACTATCAAATGAAAACACATTTTGGAAGGTTTTTGTTTTGATTGAGTGTAAATATCGAGTTCCATGAATAGTGCCAGCATCATATGGGATTGATCTGTCTATATCTTGGATACCAATATGCCAAAAAAACCTGTCCAACATAAACAATTTTACATGTACATGTGAGTAAAATGTTACTAGATGTACATATTAAAGTCATTCCAAGTTGAATAAAATGTGTTTTGAAAACAAAGTTCATACCTGTGCACATATTTTGATTGTTTATTGTAATCATGGCTGATATTTAAGTGACACCATTGAACAAATTGATCAACACACACAAATCGATCGGTAGAATGGTTCATTTGATACCTTCGAAGTGCTCATTTTGCACACGCCCAAACACCATCGTGCTCCCCTTTTCCATGACTAGTTTCAAAAAAATTCCAACGATATTTAATATTTGTTTTTTTATGAAGGCGACATAGCTAGAGGAATGACCATGAAGATTTAAATTTCCCTGCACATCCATCTGACCATATCTAATGTTCATTCATTACAACTCCACGTGTATCATAAATAATATCAAAACAATGTTGTACATAATGTGTATCATGCGTGCGGTCATCGTTGATATAGAAATGATATTCCTTGATCACATGTCGATTGTCATTCGTGCTTTCTATATCATCAACATTTTGTTGAGCATGTCTATATAGAACATCGAAAAATATAGAAACTTGGTCAGAATGATAATATTCACTCTGTATTTCTTTTTGTGCTTCAAATGTGTAATTCTTTGCGAAATCAACCACAGAAAAAATAGTCCCCTCTGGAAAAACATCATTTGATTTTTTGAATTATATGTCTTACCATCGTTCTCTATGTGAATGTTTGATGTATTTATAAATTTCTTTTTCAAACTTCTTCAAAAACTCTGTAACAATGATTTTATCTTCTTGTAAATCTATCCTTTTTAAAAAAGCGTTTGAAGAACTTGTAGAATCGTGGGAATGAGTGACATATCCATATATCTTCCAATAAACTATGATTTTTGACAATGACTGATCGTTAACATCAATAGGATATTTATGGTGGAATAAAGCTAGATTTCCACAATGATCACATTTCTTTCCACCGACACATCTTTTGTTGTAAAAAACCTCGCGACTATCTCTTTCACATAGAATTTCAAATATAAAAGCACGAATTGTGGAAGGAGGTGAATTGGACCAAAATGTTTTACCAAACCGAAGGAATGTGTCATAATATAATTCAAACTCAACATGATAGTGACAACAACATGTGTCACGAATAGTGATAGGTATAACATACCATGGCTTCTATTGTACAAATGTATTGATTGACAAATTCAATTCACTGTGTTCATCTTTGAATTTATTGAACAACTGTATTTGAGTCATCTCCAATATATGTTTTGGATGGATTTCATACAGATTTCGAGATATTCTGCGTCATATCACATCCCTTGCATTTGGTGAAACACGAGAATTTGTCACCCAATATTCATGCATCATAGTTTTAACACTTTCACCGACCCTATCTTTATAGGGTTGTCTACAAATAATTGCCCAACAAGCAAGCTCATAATTTGCATCTATTTGTAATCGAAATTTGTTATATTTGTACAATGTTTTCCATGAAGTTCCGATAACCTTTGCGATCTGCGTTGTCAAACATTTTTGTCTAGTACTAGATGAAATAATCACTGTTTGTATTATTATACGTGCAGCACTAGTATCTTTCTTTTTGGATTTTCCAATCATTTTTATTGCATTGGCTATATTTTCAAACACATCTTGCTTCACCTTTGATTCTTTTGTCTTCTTTTGAATACCCAATAATGACCAAGCTTCCTTCGAATTCTTGGAGACTAACAATTACCTCAAACTTTGAGCTTGTGTTGCCACTGATTCTTTTTCCAGGAATTGTTCATGCATCTTTTCACCACGATATCGTACAATATGGTAAGGTTTCGTGTTTCCGAATTTTTCTTTATCAACATTTTGTAACATGTCATCGTCAATGATGAAGCCACCTATATATATTTTAATTTCAATTTTAATTTAGCATATTT
>LPNX010949490.1:0-27484 GCA_001517045.1 Pseudotsuga menziesii | reverse complement strand
CAATTTCTTCTTGAGTTTGATTTTGAACATTCATATCATCAACATTTTGATCCAAGTCTCTAGTTACATCATCATTTCTAATTACATCATCATTAGCGATGACTTCAATATTTGTATTATTTTGTTTCCTTTTTTCATGGTATTTGAGTTTTTTCTTTTCATTATGTAAGTCATCATCTCGAGTGCGATCACATTTCCTCTTTCACGTTTTTTTGTTTCCCATGATTATTCAATGTATACCTTCACCTTAGAATAAATTGCCCTTGAGAGAATCTTAATCATCAAAGAAAAAAATTCACCTTAGAAAATACAATAAAATAAGAGTCATCCACCTTAAGCAATATGACTACAAAAAGTAGTGATAATGGCTACAAGGCAGGTTATTAAACAAATTTGGCACTTCTAGGCCACGTGAATTACATAAAAATTACAGTTTATTTAAATGTTATAAAAGTATAATTAACGAGTATGAAGTCCCGTTCACTAAATATGAATTACCAGTTAAAAGGCCAAAATATGACTACTAAAAATTGATAATTAACCAGTTTAAGGAAAGGTTATAAAAAGTAAATATGTCCATAAAATATTGTTCAAAATATTTTTAAAAAAATGTACCATAGAATAAATTGGTGCAGAATTTTTAAAAATTTTGTAACATAAAATATTTTCCAGAAACATCTTTAGTAAAGAAAAAAAGTCTCCACCTTAGAAGATAATTTCCAAAAACATTTTACTATAAACATTTTACCATAAAAATTTTATGAAAATAATCTTTACTATTAAAGAAAAATCGCAAGATAGTTTCTAAGAACAATTTACCATAACAAATTTTCCAAAATAATGTTTGCTATCAAATAAAAATAGCTTTCATCTGAAAAGATAAGTTTTAAGAACACTTACCAGAAAAAGAGCCTTCCTTTGTCTATAACTGTGTAAAATGTTGTTCAAATATGTATATACAACATTCATATAAATATGAATTGAAACAGTGTTTTGAAAAAAAGTAAAAATGTTTCAAGTTTATGAAACGAAACGGTGTTTCAAAAAAACGTTTCAAGTTTTTTTCTAGCCGATGGAAAAAATTCAATAGGGATTTTCGGCCGAACTATTAGTTCAGCCAAACTATTTTCCGTCCGTTAAAAATAACTTTCGAACGAACGTTTACTTTTTTTCGGCCGAAAGATTACTGTTTTTCGGCCAAAAGATTAGTTGGACCGAAAACCTGTAAATTTTCAAAAATGGAATTCCATCCCATTTCAGACTCTTCTTCCAATTTCGGAGAGATCGGATCATATAAAATACTGACAATTTCTCTTCACAAATAATACCATTAGTTGCATAATTCAATATACTTTCTATAGATGCGAATTTTGTTGAAATTAGGGTGATCCACTAATTTTATTTATTATATTTCTTAGAAGGTCTCTGGATTGCTTCAAAATTTAATAGAATTCATTGAAATGAAAATTCAATAGCTTGTTAAAGACAAGATGATTTTTTTTTGAAAAATCATGGTCCTCAACATTGATGTGTTGTCTTCAAAAGGGTACTTTCAGTTTTTTTGTTTTGAATTGGAAATTAGGGAAGATGTTGTGTCAACCTAAGCATGCCAGTTTTATGCTAGTTTTTTAGATTGGTCCACTTCAAAAAATTATAATAATTATTGCATGTGACTGTTGGATACAAACTTATAGACAGATGATAGTACATTCTATCTAGATCATCAAAACATATTTTGTTTTTTAATGAACAATAGTTGAATAATGAATTAACTTGTGTCTAAAAACATGACTATTTTTTAGAATTTCATTAATTAATAACATACTATCAAACACTTGCAAAAATGACATATCAAATGCCAATAAAGAATTTTTAAAAAATAACCGATAGAAATCTAACACAATTCTCTACATACTACAAAATAAAATTCTAAATACAAATCTAAGTTTTCTTTGCTCGAAGTTGACAAAATTGCAAAAACAACACTCCTTTTCTCATTACCCCCCCCCCCTCTCCCAAAATAGACACCCAGAATCATGATTTCACTCGTCTCTTTCAGAAGAAATGGTGCGAGAAGAGTGTTGCTCCGGTTCACAAGGAGGGGCAGAAAATGGAGTGAAGGAACTCATCATTCTCAGCCTATCTAAGAATCTTTCCAATGATTCAGAATGAGTTTCGAAGATCAGGGAGGAAAAACATCATTAACTTTGTCACATGTCCGTGACCACCACAAGTCCAATGCAGTTGTGTCAAGGGACGCGTGTTGAGCATGCAACAGAATTGAGTGACGTGGGTGTTCATGAGACGTGACCAAGACGACCCCCAAGGAACATAGGACATAGGGGACATGCTTATGAAGTTGGTGACCCCTAGTTGAAACAATTCCCAATTTATTTTTAGTACCTTGATTTTCCAATTTGTCTGCTATTGTATTATTCCCTCTGAGAATATTGTAATATGTGGCTTGCAATGTTCTCATATATTCTTTTGCAATTGGTCGTGCCATAATTGTAGCCTTTCCTCATCTTTTGAATGACTTGTTTTGAGTCTCCAAAGTCCAATTTTTTTTTGATGTTGTTCTTTCTAGCTAGTTCCAAGACAAGATATAACGAAATCCATTCAGCTTCGTTATTATTCTTTCGTCCAATTCCCCAAGAAAAGGAAGTGACCGTATTTCCTCCGGGATCGAAGATTATCCCACCTGCACCTGCCTCCCCTATATAAAAATATTCATTGATATTTAAATAAAAATTATATTTCCAAAAAATAAAATCTAATTTTTATTTTAATATTATTCAATTTAATATATCAATTATCTATAACCTTATTAAGTTTTGTAGAGTTATTTAAACATGATATCAACTAGCACACCCACATAGTTTGTGGTTGGGGCACGTCTATATGGATCAAATGGTTAAGAAATAGTTATGGAATGGAAGACAGTTTGGGATTTATTTATTCCTCATATTTTTTTAGTTAAATGGTTCAACTCTGAGTTATCCATGCCTAGCTACATGTTATCATCGACATTCTTCATGTTATCTATTTATCAACTATCAGTTATTTTTTATATTTTTTTCTTTTTATATCACATTCTTTTAGTTATCTTCCATGAATTGTTGGTTATCCATTCATCAACTATGATTTATCCATGCATTGCTACCAGTTATCCATTCATCAACTAGCTAGGGATATTTTTTTATATTCCTTTTTTATAAATGTTTATTTCGAATTTTGAATGACTGCCATAGAATCAATCTCCACATCACACTTTTTTCACCATCGTCTGTAGATGAAAAAGCATAGGCCGTAGTCCACTGCAAATCTCAAATAAAAACATCTATCAACATAACTATTAGCTTAATGTCAACTGCAATCATGACTTTTAATTGAGTTGTAATTGGCGTTATATTAACTTTTAAATTAACTATTAGATACAACTATTAGCTTAACTCCAATAATTCTATAGCAAATAACTTAACTTCAACTCTAATCATGGTTATATTGGATAATTATTAGCTTCACTATTAGATACAACTATTAGCTTACCTCCATTGATTTTACAACTATTAGCTTAACTTAAACTCTAATCACAATTATACTGTATAACTTTTAGGTTTACTTCAATAGTGATACAACTATTAAATTAAATTTAGATGAACATGGCAATTAAAAAGTGGTAATAACAAACTATTAGATGAA
Source organism: Pseudotsuga menziesii (assembly GCA_001517045.1). Lineage (NCBI taxonomy): Eukaryota > Viridiplantae > Streptophyta > Pinopsida > Pinales > Pinaceae > Pseudotsuga > Pseudotsuga menziesii. Next base: position 23,782 of record LPNX010949490.1, on the reverse strand, counting down.
CTATTGACTCCATCTCTTAGGCTCAGAAGTCGACCTTCATTGCATCGAAACCATGCACAGTCCAAAAAGCTTTCCATTTGGAAGCGTAGCATCATGAGAACAATCAGTTAGGTAGTGTGCTCTGAGGGTGATAGGGTCAATGCAATTTATAAGCGAGTGAGACTAGAACTTCCATTAAAGAATGTATTAGTAATTTATCAATGCGTAAAATACATGCCTATAGGCCTATTCTGAACATAAATCTTATTAATTTGGTTGTTGCTAGTTATACTAATAAGTTTAATGTTTATTTTATACTATAAATGGATAACTATAACGATTTGGTAATTACTCCAGTAGGTGTTTAGATATTATGTGAGATTTTGGACTTCCTTGAGCTTTATTATTTGATATTTTTGACTTCCTTGAGCTGATCAACATGATTAACCTGATCTTAACACATGTACAATCATGATTCATTTCATGGTCATCGTATCTTGTTATGCTTAAATGCATCTTGATGAAAAATTAAATAATGTTCAATTATTTTTTTTGTTTTTTTATTATAAATAGTATTTGTTTTATATTTATATTAATTAGTTTAATGTTTATGTTATATCATAAATGGATAACTAGCAACAACCATATTAATAAGATTAATATGTTCGAAATACTTGGACAGGTATATATTTGAATTATTAATAGTTATCTAATACTTAATCTAATATAATTATGATTAGAGTTGAAGTTAAACTAATAGTTGTAAAATCATTGATGTTAAGCTAATAGTTGTATCTAATAGTCAATTTAAAAGTTAATATATTAGAAATTGGAGTTGAAGTTAAACTAAAGTTGTATCATCATTGGAGTTAATCTAATAGTTGTATATAATAATCGAATAGTTGTAAATCATCATGATTGAAGTTTTAATTACCAAATTGAAGTTGAAGTTTAATCTTTCCAAGTATCAGGAAATGTACTCATTCTCCTCCATAGATGAAAAATCATAGATGGTATTCCACTCCAAAATTCTAAGATATAAATGCATATTAGTGTATTTAGCTAAATTTCCAACTTCCAGATGGAGGAGTTTATTAGGAGTTCAAACGATTTTATTAGAAGTTAGATTGCTACACGAGTGCACATTAGCTAGACTCCTAGATTCTAAATATACTTAGAATAATCCTTATGCGATTAGAGTTAAAGTTAAGCTAATAGTTGTAGAATAATTGGAGTTAAGCTATAATATTTGTATCTAATAGTTAAGCTAATAGCTATCCAATATAACGGTGATTAGAGTCGAAGTTAAGCTAATAGTTTTCGAATAATTGGAGTTAAGCTAATATTTGTATCTAATAGTTATCCAATATAACCATGATTAGAGTTGAAGTTAAGCTAATAGTTTTAGAATCATTGGTGTTTAGCTAATAGTTAATTTAAAAGTTATTATATCAACAATTTCACTTCAAGTAAAAATCATGATTGGAGTTGAAGTTAGGCTGATAGTTGTATCATCAATGGAGTGAAGTTCATAGCTGTATCTATTTATAGAATAGTTGTATCTAATAATCAAATAGTTGAAGTTGAAGTTTAATTTTTTCGACTAATAGTTATATCTAATAGTCAATTTAAAAGTTAATATATCGACAATTGCAAGTAAAGTCGTGCTTAAGCTAATAGTTGTACATCATCAATGGAGTTAAGCTTGTATCTATTAATCGAATAATTGTATCTAATAATCGAATAGTTGAAGTTCAATTTTAACTTTTCCTAGCTAGACTCCTAGATGCCAAATTACTTAGACCAAGCCTTAAGTGATTAGAGTTGAAGTTAAGCTAATAGTTGTATCATCAATGGAGTTAAGCTCATAGTTGTATCTATTAATAGAATACTTGTATCTAATAATAGAATAGTTGAGGTTGAAGTTTATTTTTTTCAACTAATAGTTAATTTAAAAGTTAATATATCGACAGTTGCAATTCAAGTAAAATTCATGATAATGGAGTTAAGTTCATAGTTGTATTTATTAATCCAGTAGTTGTATCTAATAATCTAATAGTTGAAGTTGAATTTTGATTTTCCAACTATCTACTTATCACATGTTAACTAAGCTATTTTTTTTTGAAATTATTAATTATGAATTTTGGCCGATACCCTAGAACCAATCTGCACGATACACTTGTCTCATTTCGTCCATTGATAAAAAAAATCATAGATGGTAGTCCACCCCAAAATTCTAAGATTTAAACACATATGAGTGTAATTAGCTAGGTGTCCAACTCCTAGAAGGAGTTTATTAGGAGTCCAAACTATACATTACCTAGACTCCTAGATTCCAAAAGTACTTAGACTAAGCCTTAAGTGATTAGTTAAGCTAATATTTGTATCTAATAGTTAAGCTAATAGTTGTATATAATTGTTAATTTAAAATTTAATATATCAACAATTGCAATTCAAGTAAAAGTCATGATTGTAAGTTAATAGTTGTATCATCAATGGAGTTAAGGTCATAGTTGTATCCATTAATTGAATAGTTGTATCTAATAATTGAATAGTTGAACTTGAAGTTTAATTTTTCCAACTAATAGTTAATTTAAAAATTATTATATCTGCAATTGCAGTTCAAGTAAAAGTCATTATTGGAGTTGACATTAAGCTAATATTTGTATCATCAATGGAGTTAAGCTCATAGTATCTATTAATCGAATAGTTGTATCTAATAATAGCAGAGTTGAAGTTGAATGTTACTTTTTCCAACTATCTCTAAGTGTACTTATCACATGCTAATTGAGCTATTTTTATTTTCTATAGAATCGATTTGGGCAATACACTAGTCCCATTCTCGTTTAATTTTGGACGACGCCCATAGAATCAATGTGGACAATACACTTGTCTCATTCTCGTTTAATTTTGGACTACGCCCATAGAATCAATATGGACAATACACTTGTCCCATTCTTGAGTAGATGAAAAATCATAGATGGTAGTCCACCTCAAAATTCTAAGAGATACTATAATAATTTGGTAATTAGTTTAATGTTTAGCCATTGTTTAATAGTCAACCATCTCCATAAAATTAAGTGACTCCCTACCCCAGTGTTGATAAGTGACTGCTAATTTATGACAAATATATGAATTTCTTGGACAATGAAGTTAGGAGAGTTTCCCGCATCATGATGGGTTTTTATCTGCGAGATAGTTTAGGGAAGGGGATCTCAATTCACAAGGGAGATATTCACAAAATAATAAATATCATAAGTTCTAATGCACCCATGGGTGATTGCATGCAAACTTGTTAAATTTGGGATATTAAATTTTTTATTGTACTCATCTTCTCACTCCGCAATTGCATGCAACTTGAAAACTTGCTGTAAGGAATTTAATTTCAGTACTAAAAAAATTGAAGTGGTTTGCATTGAATCTTCAGTACTGCCATATTTACATGTGGATGTGAATTTAATTTAAATTTTCAAAAATAGTTGCAAAAATTAATTTACGGTTTGATCGAAAATAGACATAGTCATAAAAAAAAAACCCAAAAATATATCCTATGTGGCTACAATTACAATATATATCCTTTTAAAAGCATGCCCAACCAACACCCACCTTAGATTCAACCTCTTATGCATTTTTCATGTTATACATTTACTTTTTATATTTATCTCACATTCTTCTAGTTATGTGCCACAAAGTGTTGGTTATCCATTCATGAGCTACGAGTTATCCATGCATTGTTACCAATTATTAGGTGGATAGACGTTTTTATTTGAGATTTGGGGTGGACTAAGGCCTATGCCTTTTCATCTACGGAAGGGGATGAGTAGTGTAGAGATTGATTCTATGGCAGTAGTTCAAAAATCGAAATAAACAATTATTAAAAAAAGAATATAAAAAATAACTAGTAGCTGATGAATGGATAACTAGTAGCGATGCATGGATAACTCATAGGTGATGAATTAACCAACACTTCATGGTAGATAACTAGAAGAATATGGGATAAAACAAGTAATATAAAAAATAATTGATAGTTGATAAATAAATAATGTCCGTGATAACATGTATCTAGGCATCGATAACACAAAGTTGAACCAATTTAATTAGAAGAATATAACGAATAAAAAAAACCAAATTATCTTTGTCTTAGACCTAATTAATTGAAATAATCAAGTTATTTTGAATAGAATATAAATATTACATTATGTTTTCAAAATCAAAATATTCTATACAAAATTGAAATTCAAAACTTATTTTTAAAAAGTGAAATTTGAATCAGCTACCAACTACAAATGGTGGTGACAAATACTCATATTGTCTTCCTACTATATTTGTTTTAAGGTGATTAGAATAGACCACTATATAAAATTAGGAAATTCACAATATTGAATTTAAAAGAGTTACATAATCTTTACAATTTTAATTGCATTGGAACTTACTACTTAAAGCCCGGTAAGAGAAATGGTTTTTGATGATTTGTTTATAATATAATATTAACAAAATTAAAATCATATTTTTTAAATTTAGTTAACATTTATCAAACATTTAAAAAAATTAAATAATAATAATAATAATAATTTTTTTTAATATTTTTTTTTTAATTTCAAATTATAAAAATCAAATAAACTATATTTTAAGTTTAGTTAACATGTATCAAACATCTAAAAGAATTAAAATGTAATAATAAAACAATTCTTTATTTTTTTATTAAATTTCAAATTATAGAAAATCAAATAAACTATATAAATAAATCTTTATCTTTTATTAAATTTTAAATTATAGAAAATCAAATAAAACAAATAAACCAACATGTTTGGAAAGAAAGTTTCATATTTCTCTCACAAAACAAGAGCTGCAAGGTGATAATGTCTTTACTCTTTGGGTTTTGATAGATATCTTGTAAATAAATATGAAAGTATATTCATGACAATATCCTTATTAAGTGAGAGTTACCCTAACTGATTTAACTTACTTTAGTTATTTAATTAAGGTATTGAAACAATTAGTTTACCACACAATTCTCTACAACTCTTCTCTGAATCTTTTAGTTTTATGATTAAGTTATTAAAACATTTATTTTATTCTCGCAACCTTTGTTGTTTGACTAAAGTATTAAAAACCAAAAAAAAATGTCAACCATTATTGTATTGCAAATGGGACATGAATAGCTGTCATTTTTTCACTTGTCTTATTAAATTAGAAAAAATATCCTTCACTATGAGTATGATTGTTTTGATTTTTACATTAACAATAAACATAACAATAATCAACAAATTAATTATTATTGATAAAATATACTATAAGATTTTTTTTTTCTTTTTCAAAAATCTATTTATTTTTAATAAAGTTTTGTAATAAGTTAAGTTGTGCAAAGATTTTTTTTTTGCTATTATAAAATAGTATACATTGATATACATAGTACAAACTTATAAATACTTTATGGAAAATTAAAATTAAAATTGATTATTATATGAATATATTATTGATTTTCACAATAAAAAAATATTATTTTCCTATTTATATTTTCACTTTTTGCTATTTAAAATATACATTTTAAATACTTCTAGCACATAAAATTAATTATATAATTTAAATACCTCTTATTTTTAAAAATTGTTTTCATATTTGGATGAAAAGTAGTTTAAATAATCTTTTTATTATATAATTTTTAGTTAAATTGTAAATTTTTTATTTTTTGAATTTATATTTTTAATATATAAGTGAATTCAATTGTTTCAAAATCCTTTTTTGATTATGAAATTTTGAGAAAAGAAAAGATAAGAATTATTTTGGCAATATTAGGACAGAATCCATATCTATCATATCTCGTCTAAGATGGAACTAAATGCTTAGTGAATGTTGTATTACTACTTCATAGCATCAACATGGTACTGCAAAATGGTTGCATATTTTAACTCAAAAATGAAGCTTGTGGCATATGGTCTAGAACATGAAAATTTGTATATTGTTATAAGAATGTGAATTGATCATAACACATCAAATAGCATTTGATATCTTTCCAAAATAAAATTGGAACTTGGAGTTGTGTTTCAATGATGTAAATGTTTTTTGGTATTCTAACGATCAACAATAAGTTATACCTTACATATGAATGCCTAACTGTCCAACTTGGGTATTCGTCAATTTTGCTTTCTTCTTAGATGTCATAGGAAATGTTTGTCCAGTCGTGAATTCTATACATTGCAGAAAGTGATTATCTTGTGTTCCATTTAGTTGAATCCTTTTTAACTAAGGTTTTCCTTATTTCTAGAATTTGACCAATGGATTTACATTTTTTTGCAAGAGATTGTATTCATATACTTGCCTAGCACCACAAAGTGACTAGTTCTAAGAAAGCTCCACATCATTGGAACAGTGGGATGCTATGCATATCACCTAAGCCACAGTAGAACATGGGCATCTAAAATGTATGAGGCATACATTGATCCCTAACTCTATCAATTTAAAAGCGAATCAACCAAGGAGAAAGAAGAGGAATTCATAGCAGAATATAATCAACGCCCATTAATGTTGGTTATTAGCTAGAATAACCAAGGAATGTAATATAATTTATCAATAAAACTGGAGCATGTTCAGTCATTCTATAACACTTGCACTTCGAATAAAAGTAAAAATTCATCATTTAGTGTTCTCAAGAACTTTAAGGTCTGGATGACAGATAAAGCATTATGACAATCATTAAACTCAGCCTTAACCCTCCCCTTGACTGTTGCCCTATCTAATATTCATAACTCAGGAACAATATCCTATCTATAACACTGACTAGAGTACCAATAATAGTCGTTATAAAGGAAAACTTCTGAACCTCTGCGTCCTGATTGACATAGGTCACAACATAGTAAAATCTGCTTAGAAGTCCACGGACAAACCTAAAAGTATGCTAGCCTAGAATGGGATACTTGGACCTAATGTGTTAAAAAAAAAACTTCGGACATGAATGGGGTATCCTGGATAGTGGAAGAAATAAGAAATAAACATTACAGAAAAATCATAAAACAATGGGAAAACAACAAACTTAAAAGCACTTTATCCATTTGAGGACTAAGCCAAGGGAAAAAATCATGTGAAGTGAAAGATGAGAAAGAAGAGAAGTAATGTGCATACCTTGAAAGCTTCAACCCATTTGTTATCTATGAATTCGAGATGGGGGCACAGTTTGGCATGATTAAATATCGTGTCTTCTTTTGTCTGTACTTGTGATTGTTAAGGACCTTAATGACCACACCTATCATTCTCATAAGCATCAACTTCCTCATACAGAATAAACTGATTACTCTACTCCAGAGGGCTTGGCCTTATGTGAAACTCATCTACTCTTTCTCTCAGTTGTTTTGTGTCATCCTCATCCTTCACAAGGTCTTTGCACTCCACCAAGTACCCTGCCCTGCTTTTTTACAAGTCATGCACAGAACCAGGCCCCTCTGAACCCCTCTTCATCGCTGGACACCTTCGGAGAAATTGCCATTGTAACGTGCAAATAGTGTTTCTAGTTTCGTATAGTTGGAGGAATGAATGAATCCTTCCTCGAGTTCAACACACAGTAAATACAGTGGAGGTCGGTTCAACGTCATTTGGCGGATGCAATAAATCTCCCGTACCTTGATCCATGTGACTCATGATCTCCAGCAAACACTTTCGTCAGCCCACCACCAACTCTAGAGGCTCAACTAACATCATTTGTTACTTGGTTAATAAAATGGTATATAAATTGATAATTTATAAAATAATTTTAAATTTGTATTCTTTAGTTAATATTGAATATTAGCTTTTTAGGAAAAATTTAAGAGAAGTACGGATTGATTGATTCTTTAATAGCAATGACCCATTCATATATATCTCCCTAAGGAGAGACATAAAAATAGTAACTAACTCTTAAATTTGTTTTAGTAAATGTGATACCGTGTCGCACATATTAAAGTGAAAAATATTTCCTAATCTTGAGCAATTAAAACAACATTCATAGCTTGTATAAAATAAAAATAAACTATAACGTAACTCTCTTTTTTATAATTAAAAACCCGAAAATCGAAATGATTTAGCATTCCTAAATTTGGGACGCGTGGAAAGCGCATTTAAAATAATAATTATTTAACACAGGTCAACTACACACGTTTTTTAAAGTTTTTTATTTTTTTTAACACTTGCAATGTAAAATAGATGAAATTAATCAGATCAATGTTTTAGTCCAATAGAAAATAAAAAATTATATTTTGAAATTTTCAAAATTAATTTTTGTTATTCAGTTTAATATATGAATTTTGATTCAACTTTATAAAAGCCCATGAAAGTTGACTTCTAATATAGATTACACTAGCATTTGCATTGAGAGGGTAAAAATATTGTGTTTTTCCGCAAGCCAACCTTTGTGACTTACCTTGCAAGATTGGAATTTAATATCGAGTATTTAAATTTTAGGTAAATTTTTATCTTTGGATTTACGACTTGTCATTTTTTGGAGCTATCTAATTTTCGAATGTATATAATTTCTCGATTTCAAGAATTGGCAATCAAAAATTAAGAAATCGAGAAAGTAGAATGTGGAATTCCAACTGTATATACTTTCACGAAGTGGAAGTACCGATTTGCGAGTATCGCAGAAGTTTGTTTGTCAAATATTTACTTCACGATTTTACTTAATAATTTTCTCTGCTTTCTGAGATTGCGATTTACGATATTGCGGATCTCGGAAACAGGAAACAAACTTAATTTTTCAACTCAATGTTTGTTTCCCAATCTCGGGTTATTGATTTCGCAAATCGAAAGTCTAAATGTTTTCAAAATTTATATTTTATGGTGTTTGTTTGATCTTGTCTGTTGATCCATAAGAAATTTACGGTCAAGATTATTTTGGCCGTTTTAGTTGGATTTTTAAAGAATAGAACTTAGGATTCTTATCTCTGGCAAGGGTTTTTTATTGTTCGTTTTCCTTTCTGTCCGAGGGTGTAGACTCTTGATTTTGACCTGTAAGTTTTCACTCTGACCATTTTTTCTGGTAAATTTAAAATTTCGGCGTTTTTAGACATGGTTGCTAAAATTCAATCAGAGAAGGTATTTGCTACAACCAGGAATATCATATCTAAAACGGCTCTGAAAGAGCAGAAAATCAAAGATCCCAATGCCAATGTTTTCACTGACACGATTGGGTATGTGTCTGACTCCTCATATGTGGACTGGTCCAGAATTTATGCTATTTTTTGACAGTGATGATTTTTCCTCTGTTGGTCATGACGAAGTTTTCTACATGCATATACGCAATTCTCAGCTTCATTGCATTGCGACGAGACCTCATTTTATGCCTTACATAGACCTTGTTAAGTGGGAATTGGACCATGTCGACCTTAACCAACGACTGTTTAATGATATTGAGAATGTCTCTATTGCTTCATTTCATCTATATGTGTTTGCTAGGGCTTATTGTTTGGAAACTCCCAAGTAGCTTTTCTCGACGATTTTTTTCGACAAAACCCTTGCCAAAATGAATAACAAACAAGTGGTGAAATATTGGCTGAATGACCCAACACTAGTGATTCATGTTTCACTTTCGGCATATCCAGTTTCTTGGTTCAGAGAGCCTTTCTTGTTGTTGGATGCCATGTTTTGCAGGTTATTTGGCTTACCCAACTGTTCCTTATTCAAAGCAATATGGGTCCCTATGGCGAATCATGTTTTGCTTACAGACGATTCTTTCAACTGGGCGCAAATTCAGTTTTACAATTTGCGGGCAAAAATTGAAAAATATCAGAGAACCTCGGCCAACCGAAAACCATCTTTCTACATGTCAGGGTTCGTTATGGATGCATTCTGTGTGTCTTCTTGTATCCCAAAGCTAAATTGGAATTGGAGCGAGAAATGTCCATCTATTCATATATATTGCGCTGATATGTGGGAAGAAAATTTCATACCTCGTGTCTATGAGCTCTGTCACCTGTTTCTCGGGTCAATGTACTACAAAATTTTTAAAGCTGATGCTCCTACATTATTTGAAAAATCTAGGGAATTCATTTCAGTGTATGGCAACTGGTACGTAGGACAATATTTCTCTTACATAAGGATTTGGGGCAGCAATATAGTGCACTTACTTTTGAGAATAGGTCCAGATCGAATGGTGCTTCAAGAATTTTCCTATCAAACTGTGATTGATGGCACTTTCTCCAAGTTGACCAAACATAAGAAGAAGGCTTGGCCCAAATTTCCTGTGAATCTTGGCAATCTTACGATACAGAATCCTGTTCATGCGTCCTTGTTGGGAAAAGATATTTCTTTTATGAGTTTGGGGGAGGGACCGAAAACAACGCATGACCTAGTGGCGTATTTGGCTAATCTATTTGCTCATGGGCATGTGAAATTTCAATACATTCATCAAAATGAGCTCGACGATTCTATGTTCCGAGCAACTATCACTTTTTAGTAGGCGATTGATAAAACCACTGATCCATTGATAAAGTCTCATCTGTACCTGTTTCAAAAGCATCTTATGAGAATAAAATTGCGAGAAAGAGAAGATAAATTCAGAATAAAAGAATATCTTGAGAAGCAAAAGAGAGAAGAAGAAGCGAGAGAACATGCAGCAAGGTCTACTGCTATTGTTGCTGCTCAACTTAAGAATAAGGGGAAAGGTGTTCTTGAAGGCTCATCGGCCCCCTCTCTTATAGCGATCGAAGATATGTTGGAGAAAGGGGCAGGACTCAAAAGAAGTTTTGAAAAAGTCGGGTCGGTCTCAACTACAAACTAAGACAAAGTTAACTGAACTAAATCCTAAAAGACAGAAGATTGTAGCAGTTTCTGAGCAGGTTCAACTGCTAGAAGCACGAACAAAAGAAAAGCCCATTTCTTTGATATCAATTCGCAAGAAAAAGGAGAAGCTTGTTCAAGAATGTTCAATCCCAGATACATCTGTGTAAGAAGATTCTGTACAAAAGGTAATTTGTTTATCGTTAGCTGAGATTGAGAATCATGATACAAATGTGGAAGAAGACGCTGAGATTGTTATGACTACCGTTGTGTCATCTATCCCCAATATCCAAAGGTTTTCCAGTATGTTAGGTACATCATCTTTCCAGCATTGTTTTCCGGAGGTAAATTTTCCATCCATAATGTCAGCTACTAATAGTATGTGCACTAGTTCAGTTGACTCACCTATTCATAGTTCTTGTTCTTCCTTTTCATCAGCTCAACCTATCACTACATCCCCAGTTCAGGACGACATTCCTTCTGTCTGTATGACTCTTCCTCAAAAGGAGGATTTTCCTATATCTAATTCTTTTACATCACTCACTTTTACCTCTGTCTCTTCTCATATGAATATTCTCCCTCTTAGCATAGACATTCCTTTAAATCAAACCCAAACTGATCCTTTGGTTACCATCCACCAGCAAAGCATTTCATCTTATGAAGTTATCGCATATTTTGGAGAAGATGCAGTAGTATCTTTTGGCAAATATTATTGGAGTAAAAAGGATAAAGCTGTGGTTAAAAGGGGATCCAAGAGAGCTAGAGAAATCTAAGCCAAAAATGTTCTTGCCATTGGTGAGGTCATATGGAAGGCAGACACAAGTGATACGCATAAAGGGGTAGTGGAGACAATAGCTGCCATGGGATTTTTTACTGCAACTAATTTTCAATTTGTTTCACAATTAAGTTTGGCTTTTGGTGAAAAACAGAAGGAATTGGAGAAGGCCAAACGGGAGTTAGCCGAAACACAACAGAGGTATGAACAACATATTGGGTAGTTGAAACAAGAACATGAAGACAAAAGAAATGGAAAAAGAAAGCTGAAGAAGCCAAGCAACAGCTGCAGAATGCATAGATTGTGAATCAACAACAAGCAGAACAAATTGCTCTTGTTAATCAAGAAATGAAATATCTCCATTTAGCCTCAAAAGGCTTCTCTTTTGTCGATGCGAGACCTGAGGATTTTAAACAGGTACTCTAGAAAATACAGGAAGAATTTCAACAGGCTATGATAGATTTGTATAGTTATTTTGATGAGATGCAATGCATGTATGAGAAATTTATCAAGCATTCTGAAACTCTTGAGGGTCACCATCAATGGATGAGAGTAGCATCCACTACTTTAGAGCAAGTAAGAGGTTGGCAAAAGCATATTAAGGAAAGACCTGATGGCTTGCAAATTTTAGACAAGTTAGAGCTGAAAACAACTGAAGTTTCCATTGAGACATGGGAGGCTATGTGCGATTCAGTTGAAGCTGTAGTCAATGCAGGACAAAAGGTTTGTGAAAACGCGTGGTTTTCTTCAAAGAATTTGCTAACCTATTTGAGTTTACCTGATTTGGAACCTCTTAGTGAGGCACTTTGTCCTAAAGTTCACTTGAAAGAAGTGGAAAAGCAGTTTGATGATTCCAAAGAGTTGATCCAACAAATCAGTTAGTTAATGATGCAAGAGATCAAGAAATGGATAGAAGTTCCCCATGCCTCGATAGCTCGGATAAAGTTGTTCATCAAAGAATGGAAAAAAATCAGAAGGGAGGAAATTTCCTCCCAAATTTGCAAGAACAAAATTCAGTTGAGGAATATTCATTTTCAGGAAGTTGATGACATTCTGGATTTATTTTCCAAATGGAGTTCTTCCCTTGAGCAAAGCTAGAAACTATTTATTTTTGTAATTGCACGTTTTGGTAATATTTGCAAATATTTATGTATACAACTGTGTTGGGGAAAGAAATTTCTATCGCGAAGTTGGACTTATTGTGTAAGTGCAAGAAACAATGTTTTTTCGAATTTGTGTATATTTAACACTTATTTGCTAAGTTTGTACATTAATTCTTTGTTTTATTTCATTTGTTATATTTTGTAATAGTTCTATCTTGAAATTATTAGTTATCTTGTTTAGGAGTGAGTTTATGCTCAAAGTAATTTTAACTTTGGAACTTGTTTGGGAATATGTTAATGAAATACACTTAGCTTTCAGGGGGATGTTGTCTAATTTGCTGTCTTCACAAGACAATTTGGTGTTTCCCATTTTCTATTTCCGATTTCTGCTTTTTGGGTATCAGAAATCGCAAATTCCATTGTTTGTTAAGGTTATTTGGGGTATCCTTGATTTCCGATATTTCGGATATCCGAAACGAGATACTCAAGATTTTGTTGAAATAATTTGTTGTCTTCATGATTTTTTATTCGGGAGATATCACAAAATATGAAAAAAAATCGGATATCAGAAATATGACAAAATATTTTTGTGATATTTTCTGATTTTTTGTCTTATTCCTCGATTTCCTATTTTCGACATTTCGAATATGCGATTTCTGGGTATCAGAAACTGGAAATTTAATTTTGTTAAGGTTATTTAGGGTATTCCCGATATTGTATAGTTTTTCAGAGAGTGTAAAAATATCATGTCTTTATGCAACCGAACCTTTGTCTTTTGGATATTCAAAACCAGACATTAAGGTTTTTGTTGAAATAATTTCCTACATTTGTGATTTTTTATTTTGAATATTTCGGATATTACAAAGTGGAAACATGGGTTTTTTTATTTGTAATGTTTATTGATTTCTTGGATTTCCAATATTTCAGATTTAATATCCGAAATTTTCAACTTTGGAAGTTATATGATTTAATTTTATTTGCAGAAATGAGTCAGAAAGGGATATAAAATATAATATTTGTAAAGAATTATAAATTTTAATGTATACAGTAAATGTTTAAGAAACAAATTTATGAGGTTTATATATTGAATAATAACAATTATTTCTATCAATAAATATGAAGTTTAACCATGGATGTGAATGATGAGAGCCAAATTAGCAAGCAGGGAACAGACAGGTATATTGTCGCAGATTGATGTTGTACTTGTTTATGTCGTCTATCCTGCACTCATTACGCATTAATGAAGCCGGTGGAGTTTTAATGCTGGATTGCAGTTGATTCGACAGTGATGTCTATCATGAAGATTTTCGATTACTGAGTCTACATTCATTACACATTAATGAAGCGGGTGGAGTTTTAATGTTGGGATTGCAGTTGATTCGGTAGTGACGTCTATCATGAAGAGTTTTGATTACTGAGTTTAGATACAACACAGTTATGATTAAATTTTCTGGTTATTATATTCGATTTAATGCTGGGATTACAGTTGTTGGAGACAACTTTAATTAATTAGTCGCTGTTGATGAAGCTCTGTTAGCACACATCAGCTTCAATGGAGGAAACTGCCGCTACTGAGGTAAGGGATGATTTGACGTGCAGGTCATTTCATTATGTGCTTGGTCATTTTCCATTGGTCAGTAAGTGGAAGTTGTACAACAATATTTTTTCTCCATTAATGGCCTCCTGTTGGTTTTAGTATGGTGATGAATTTATATCCCTAATTGCGCTTAGCTATTTCTTTCCTAACAGATTGGGTCTTCCTCCATTTTTGTTCTTCCCTGATTTTGTTGCAAAACCATTCTGCCTATCTTTCCTCCGTTTTGTTTTGCATCTGAAGCATCATACTATGTTCAAGCAGCGTGCCATGCCTTGTCGTGCTGGAAGTGGTCGCGGTCGTGCGTAACGAGGGGCGCGCATGACAAAATTAGATGGTTACAACAATGATATTTCTCCGCAAGTTCGGTCCATAATAGATGTCTGGGAAAGGAGGATGGCAAACTAGAATCTTGCTCCCGATATTGATGGGCTAAGCTCGAATCACTATTGGATCGTAAAAAACATGATGGGGTCCCTCATGGAGGAAATTCTAGGGAGATGGAATAATAGTAAGTTGAAAATTTCAGAGGCTACGTCGAAAATGATGGACTTAGATATGGTTATGATGGAGAGAGATATCATGGGCATGTGGAAAAAATTAGCTCTGGGAGTTGACTTGTTGGGTGATGGAGGTAGCGGCAATGTTTCTATGGCTCCAGAAATGAATGTCGACGCGGCTCCTACGATTCCAACTGTATCTATAGTTCCTGTTACAATTAGGGAACTTTTCAAAGGAGGTCTTGAATATGATGCTTCTGTGGGGAAAGTGCATGCTTATGTGGGAAAAGTGAATCCTTCTGTGGGGAAACCAGATGCCTCTGTCGGGAAAGCGGCTGGTCTACCATATTTAGATGAGGAAGTCTTTGGGCCTTATCCTATGGTTGAGGAATTGCAGGACACCTCACTGCCAGCAGTGCTAACTCATGAGGTTGTTTCTGTTTCTTTTTTTTCTATTTTGGTTCCTTTTGTTTACTTCTAAGTTTATGCTGTTTTTTAGTTTTCAAGGTCTCTTCATAAACACTTGTTGATAGTAATTTTGTACGTATCCCCCCATATATCGCATGGGTTATTGTGGCTCTTTTCAATATGTCTGTAATTATAGTGTTCATTATCTGTATGGTTTTTATGCTCGGTACACTTCAACTGTAGAGTATTTTTGCTTTTAATGGATTAGAGTGGTTGTTAGAGCACTGTTTTCACTTGATCAGATTTCTAGATTTTCTGTAATATTTTTTATAGTTGATTAATAACAATGCAGACTTACAAAAAAAATTAATATGAAGTTTAAAGATCTAATCTTAATAAAGATAAATTTAAAGATCTGATATACGTGAATAGCTTGATTTGGGTATATGAAATTTATTTAAATATCCAATAACAATTATTTATGTTAATAAATATCAAGTTTGAAGATGATTCGAGATCAAGATTTGTGAAAGTGGAAATTGTGAATTGTATTTGAACACATAAGATTTGTGTATATGTTGGAAAATGTGAAATCGGGACATACTATGTTCGTTATTTTCACACATTTCCGAACTTTATCGGTTTCCGAACTTTCGATTTCCGAAATTGTGGAACTTAGGTTTTTGTTTATTTGAAAAAACCAAACTTTTGAGATCGGAATTGTCACAAATTGGAATTGGGGAATTGGAAATTGGAACATAGGGTGTATGTTGTTGGAAAACATAGGACATAGGATTTTGGAATCAGAATTGTCGAAAACTGGAAATTGGGCAATTTAAAATAGTAAAATGGAATTTGTGGGTATATGAAATTTCTGCTCCGGAACATAAGTAGGATTATCATGGCGTGCTCGTTTGATTTCTAATTATGTATTAGTTACTCTTATATATAACTATTTGTACAATAAACCCAATACCTAATTATGTATTGTTATCTATATAAGTGTTATCCCTAGGAACGATGGTTATAGTTATTAAGATTTATTGAGATTGATTTTTAATATCTTTTTTTTAAGAAAATGGGGAAATTTTTTATAATATGGATGTTAGAGAGTTATTTTATGGAAAAATTTATCATAATTTAGTTCGGAATGAATTTGGGAAATGCGAAATTGGAACATAGGCTATGTGCAAGTTGGATACATTTGTAGTTTTGGAAAGATTCTAATGTTTTGCAATTTAATGTATTGATTTAAATCTGAGATACGCAGAAATATGAAATAGCAGATACCCCAAATAACCTTAAGAAAAAGTTGAATTTCTGGTTTCAGATACCCAGTGTTGATCTATATATACCTAGTGCTGGTCCAAAATGTATAGTTTTATGCTACTACACTATGCCAGTGCTGATCTATATAAGCAATTTTTGCATTGTTTTATTGATTTTCACACTGTTTTATTGATTCCAAACAACACCACACATCTGATGTTTCTTTGGGGCATTTTTTTCTTCTGTGGCAGACAGATATTATATGCTTTTGGGGGCTCATTTATGGACTACTAGAATTATTATTTTCCTGTTAATATGTTTTTTCATATATACATAGTTTGTGTATCTTTTAAATGTAATTTTGTTTCAAAATGATATAAAACTAAGCTTTTTTCCGAGGAAAAAATAAATAAATGAGAAACATTATTAATTTACAAGTCATTATAAATTAAAAAAAAATTGGAAAATATATTTGCTTCTTCAAAAAATGACTTTTATAACACCTTCATCCCGGGTTTATGGCACACTATGAAATTGGAAAATATATTTACTTTTATAAATATAAAAAATTTGAAAATATATTTACTTAATATATTGACAAGTTTTTACACCTTATATATTATACTAATAATCAAATAATCATCATCATTTACATAATCCATAAATAATTAACTAAGCTTTTATCTTTTATCTTTCATATGGAAAAGAAAAAGTTGGAAATCAGAGAAATGAACGTTATTAAAATAAAAACAACCGATATTTGGAATATGAAATATCGGAAATCGGAGAAGCCATCAAATTATTTCAACAAAAACCCGAGTCTTCGGTTTCTGATATCCGAAATATCGAAAATCAGAAATTGAGTATACCCGAAAATGATATTAATTTGGATCTTGATGTCGAATCATCTTTAAACTTGTTATTTATTAACATAAATAATTGTCATTGGATATTTAAATAAATTTCATATACCCAAATCAACCATGGGAAAGCATAGTTGATTAACTTTAGCTTTATTAAGAGAGATAATATATTTAGATATATTAGATCTTTAAACTTCATATATATTTTTTTTGTAAGTTTGTTTTGCTATTAATCAACTATACGAAAGCAAAACACTCTACAGTTAAAATTTTTCCGATATCCAAAACAGTCTTCATTACATTCCCCTTCCAACTTAAGATCGAAAATGGGTGTTCAATAAGTGTTTTCAAAAGCATGCTCTTTTGTGCAGAAGGTAAAAACCAAAGCAATAGTAATTTTTACGAGTTTATGTTCAATGAGGTAAGAACCGTTATCAGATAGTAGGATAAAACAGTGGTGTACAAATAGCTTGGCATGTTCTTGAATATTTGAGATGCAAAACAAAGTAAAAATATATTATTGAATTTATTAGATAAAGAAATCATATAAGACAAAAAAATAATATGTTGCTGCAAGTTATTAGTGATAGTAGTGATCGCAGTGATCACATTAACACAGAGTCTCACAAAATCTTGTGAGGATCATGCATGAAAACGTGAAAACTAAAATAATGTTATTTGCAAACAAAACAAAACCCCTAAAAATTACTATTGATCGGAAATTGGAAATAGGAAAATCCTATGTCCTATGATTTCCATTAAGGAACACCATATGTTTCGATTTCAAATTATTTCTAATACAGTGGTGACCATTTCATTATTTAACTCGAAAGTACGTAATTATTGAATTTATATAGAGAAACATGAGCATGGTGGTCTTATGGAATTTATTTAAAATTTTCTTAAAAATAATTATGATGTTATTATAGCCACAATTAAATAAGAGTGCTTATTTTATTAATATTAAGATTAATATGAATATGATATTAGTATATACTAATACTATATTAATATTAATACAAATACAAATATTAATATTAATACACATATTAATATAGTACTAATAGTTAATAATACTATATTAATATTAAATCAATACTTTTATTATTTTATATTAATATTAACACTTCAATAAAACTTTTACTTAACTTAACTTTGGATATTTTAATCATTTCATTCTTTAGGAATTTTATAAAAACACATTAATAAATTTCTAACTCTAATTTTTATCGAAACCCTAATTGATGATAAACATTGCTATTGTGGTGTTTTTGAGACATGAATATGAAGTCAACGGTGACAAAATCAAATCTTGTTTTGTGAAGATAGTTAGCTGTCAAACAAAACTAAAATACACAGTTCGATAGTTAGTGATTTCTGAATTTCGATACGTTCGATGTCAGAAAGTGGATTTGTCTGGTTTCTTGGACTGAATGTTTGTTTTCCGACTTTCGAATCCTGAAAACTCAAAGTAAATTTTGTCAATTTTCATTTATGCATACGATATATACGTTCTAGACTCTAGAGGAAGTGCTAGAAACGTTCGGAAGGGGCGAGAAAGGTTCAAATGTGAATGTTGTATAGGAGGTAGGAGTTCATTTGCCTGTGATGGACACATTCAAATAATTGTATATTCATATGAGACTTTAGTTCATATTGAAATTATCGCATATGCATCAAATATATTTGGATGTCTCACTTCGATTTTATTTTGCAAAAGTTGGTGAATATACAGAGCAAGATAGGAGATTGTTTATTTGGAAAATATATTTTTGAATTTACTGAAGAATCAAACATTTTGTAAACATTTTTGTTTAGAAGATTTGACATAGAAATAACTCGAATGTTAAAATTTCAAATCATTTGAGCAAAAAAGTTGAGTCTGTGTTGTTCCATATCCGAAATGTCGGAAATAGGAAATCACGAATAAGGGAAATACCCTTAAGAAAAATTTGACTTTGCGGTTTCCGATATCAGTTTTCGGAAATTGGGTATTGTGTTTCAGAAATTGGAGAATCCGGTAGCTACCAAATCACTTGAGAAAAAACTTGAGTCTGCATTGTTCGATATCCAAAATATCGAAAATAGGAAATCATGAATAAGGAAAATACCCTTAAGAAAAAATCGACTTTGCGGTTTTCGATTCGGTTTTCGAAAATTGTTTATTGTGTTTCAGAAGTCGAAAATTGGAAATCACAATCGCGAAGGGACCAAAATAGTATAAACAAAAACATGAATCCAAGTTTCTGACATCAGAGATATCAAATATCGAAAATTGCAAACACAGTAAATAACAATTGTTTCGAAACTGAACCTTTCGGAAATCGGGTATCTTGTTTTGCAAATGGAAAATTTAAAATGCGAAGTTTTTTCTTTTATTTTTTCTTTTAAGTTCATTTAAGGAAATAATAGTTGATCTAAAATTTGTATACATTAATTATTTCCTGAGAATAAATACGCGTAAATATTTAACCTGTTTTATCATTTTCCCTATTTAACCACGGGATATAATAACCATTTGCCCTATTTAAGACACAAAATTGTTTTAACTAAATATGATAAATATGATAATCACTGCACCTCTTTGTTTTTACGCTTCAGTTATTTTTTTTAGAAACAAACAATTTGATTTACAGTGAAATCTATGTATTATAATCAAATATTTTTATTAATTAAATAAATTAAAATATATATGAATGAGGTGTCAATCAAAGTTTGAAGAAAGTTACAGTTCTATAAACTGGATCGTTATCGTTCTTTACAAATTGAAAATTAAAATGAATTTATATTGAAAAAATATTTCATTTTAGTTTAATTTCACCTCTTAAATCAATTAATGCATTTCAATCCATCCTCGCATCCCAAATTGGATAGATTTCACTTTTTAGTTTGGAAAATACCAAGAGGTAAATTGCTTTAAAGAAACAATAAACCCACACTACTACATTTTGACCAAAAATCCGACGGCTATCATGTCGGATTTTTGACACTTCCCTGTCGCATGAACGACACTTTGATTTTTTTTTAACCGTCGGAAATTTTTCGTCGGTGATCCGACACCTAGGTAACCGTCGCTTAAGCAACACCTAAGCAACCGTCGGTTAAATTTACAGTGTCGGTTAAGCGACAGAATTTCTTCGACAATACTGAAATTTTTTAATAAAATAACTCTTCATTCCGTCGGTAAAGCGACAGAATTTCCGTCGGATAAGCGACGAATATCAACTGTGGCTGTCATGTAAGCGACAGGATGTTCCGTCGGTTATGCGATGGATATGAACTATAACTGTTGGAAAAGCGACCTTAAGCAACGTCGATTAAGCGACGGATAGAAACTATAACTGTTGGAAAAGCGACATTTAGCAACGTCGATTAAGCGAAGGATAGGGATATTAAGCGTCGGTTAAGCGACGTTTATGAATGTTTTTAAAAAATAAAATCACCTACAGAAGCGTCGGTTAAGCGACATCTGTAGGCGTTTAAAAAAAAAAATCATTTATCAATACGGCACATGAGCCCTGGCATCAATGTGTAAGTTGGCTTGGTCATTGCCTGCATTCGAGCCTCGAAGTTGGCTATATCAATCCCTTGAATGTGGATCTCAATTGGTACAGGACGCACACCAGGTGGAAAATTGAAAAGCCCATGTGCAGTAGCACCAATCCACTCTCCAAGATCTCTAGCATTTGCAAGTGAAGTGGAAAGCGCAATAATACAGATACGATTTTCAATTTGGTTTGAAATATACCTCATTCTAGATACAATTACCTCCAGGATTGGACCTTCCTCTCCTCCAATTAAATGAAGTTCATCCACAATGAAAAGGCTGACTTGCTGAACCAGTTTGCGCTGTTTCCATCTCTGAGACAAAGAATCCCATTTCTCTGGTGTGCTTATTATTATCTGGCCCTTTTCAAGGAGCTTCAAATCAGTTGCAGATTCACCTGTCAGCTCAACTACTTTCAGTTCCAATCCTTTGCCAAATTTCTGCTCCCAATCCCGATATCGCTCTTTGGCAAGAGCTTCTATAGGAGCAATATAGACACATTGAAATACACTGTCTGTGCCTTTTTGATGCAATCGTAGTAAAGCAAACTCAGCACAGATAGTCTTACCGCTACCAGTAGGTGCTGCAACTAAAACATTATCATCTGAGTTATAAAGCACAGTAAATACCTGAGTTTGAATAGGATTGAAGTGTCTAAACTGTTGATAAAGTGCTTCATATGAGGGATTTCTTAACGCAAACACAGGAAGTGGCTGCAAGTCTAGCAACTCAGTTGGAGGTGGGTATTTCTCTGGCAAAATAAGATGTCTAAATGAAACTGGCAATATTGTCTGTGATCCTAACCACTTATCAGATACAACACGAATAAAGTACTGGGGAGGAAGAGGTTCATGGATGGGGACAGTGAAGCTCAGATGATGGTCATCTTCAACAAACTGCATTTTTAACATAAAATATTCATGATGGAGTATATATTCACCATCATTGTCTTCTACTATTATCGAAAAAGGTTCCACATATCCATGAATTTTTTCATCCCACTGAAAATTTGGAGTGATAGTTAGTTCTACTTTCAATACAGTTCGTGTTATTGGTTGGACATGAGCAGAAAGATCCAACTTTGGAAACTGACGGACAAATTTATGAATGCTTTTACCCATCTTTGGAAAACGAATGAGCTCCCCAATCTCTTTAGCAGAGAGATCATAGTATCGATCCCAAGCTAAATCTTTCTTTTCAATTTTGGTCAAAATATCATTTGGGATGCCTTTGAATTGACGAAGAGGAGTTTGAACACTCCACATGCGCCTATTAACCATTCTGCACAGATTAAGAGCTCTTTCGGCTAACTGAGCCCATCCTCTTTTTAGGACAATCTCAAAAAGCGCCCTCATCAAACGACCTGCACTCTGAAAGCATAACCAAAAAATTAATACAAGAGATAAGGTAGCAATTCTTTGACAATAAACATTATTGCAAAATACTACATATACTTCAACAGTAATCAAAACCCAAGTACTTTTCTCAAGCATTAAATAGAAATGTACTGGAGACTGATATATTGTTGATTAAGCATTTCTAGTAGCAAAAAACAAGGTAAAAACAACAAACAGTTATAAAAATCTGACAGTAATTTTGGTCAAGCAGACCCTGGAAAAACCCCCTAGGGGAAAAAACAATCAAGAGAAAATTTATTATCGAGCAGGGATGTCAAGGATTTGTTAAAGCCCTAAATTAGCTAAAACCAGAATTACAATTTTGATAAGAATTGAGGTTATTGGTTCCTTTCTAAAGGGCTAACATCATTAAAATTAGGGCTGCCATCACCTACAACAGGTCTAACGTCATCATTTGAAGGTAAACAGTGGGCTGCATTCAGCATCTAGAGAGTTCATCTCTATTTCTCTTACAACAGTCAAAGGTTATAAGCAGTTAGAGTTTATCAGCAATCAGAGGTTAATGATGGCAGTCAAGACTTATTACAGTCATGATGAAGGAAGATTCTACAGTCTTTTACTTCAACTGAAAAGATAAGTACTTGGTCTCTCTGTCTATTTACCCTCATCTGAGAAGGGTTTAATGTTCATGGTCATCAAAAAGTGACTTACCCAAGAAGGGTGGGTTAAAAGCCCACATTGAAACTAAAAGAGCCCCAACTAATGTATCTTATATTACTTGTTGACTCCTTGACTTATGAAAGTGACCCCTTGGATTGATCAACAATAAAGTATAAATAAGGAGCACTCTCAAGTGATAAAACATAACATTATTCATCTTCATCTTTGTTCAAGGCATCTTTCGCAGCTGCGACCTGTCTCCATCATCTCAGCACTAAATTTTTGGGTCAACATCCTTCCTTCAAGCTCCCTGTCTCTTCCATGAAGGCTGTCGAGATCTGCTCCAACTCCATGAAGGTTGTTGAGGAATGTTCAGAGGCTGCCAAGGTGTGTTTCAACCCCATAGAGGCTGTCAAGGTTTGATAAGAGAGTGTCAAGGTCAATTCCAAGCCCACAGAAGGTGTTGAAGTTTGCTCTAACCCTAGCAGAGGGCTGTCATGCTATGTTCAAGCCCTAATGGGGGTAATTCAACAGCATCCAAAGCTTCAAAAAGGCAAGGACCATTCCACCATCCACAGACATTTTTTGGGACCTTGTCTTTCATGTTAGTACCATGAAGGGCCAAAATTGGAAGAAACTACACATCTGGACAATGAAATGCATTTCAGATTTATAAAATCAAATTGCTCCGGTCACATATAGTAACTTGCAACCACCTTGCTAAGTCCAAAAAATGTGAAAAATAAATGACCGTTTTATACTTGAGAATGCACCTTACGATGTAAAAATAGCTATCTACACAGATCAGACAGCATATACAAACATAAACCCTGGGAAATGTGTATCAATTGAAAGACAGATATAAAAGTGCCAAAATCGTTCTCTTGGTAGCTCAAAATAAACGTAAGCAAAATGGAATATCTATCAATAGCATGACCTTTCTTTAAATTGTAGCCACAAGACTTCAAAAAGGGGCTTAT
>LPNX010949458.1:17133-40102 GCA_001517045.1 Pseudotsuga menziesii | reverse complement strand
GGAATTGACTCCCTGGAACCATGGCAAGGATATCAAGAATCCTTGGATTCGAGGGACTAACAATTTGGAACTCCTTCAACTATTTGGGCATTCCCATATTCAAGGGGAGGGAAAAGATGGCAGACTGGCATAGTGTGATCGATAAAGAAAAAAAATCAATTCTTAGGGAACAAGATGGCTCAACCCAGTATGAAAATTAGTCCTTATAAAAGCTGTCCTTTTTGCCTTTCTGATTTATGTCCGCTCAATATCCTTAGCACCTAAACAAATTATACAGGAAAGAAATAGAGAAATCCAGAAATTTCTCTGGCAAGGAGGCAAGGCTACCAATACCAAAAAAAAAATCCATTTGATAAACTGGGACATGGTGTGCAACCCAAAGCAATGTGGCAGAGTGGGAGTAAGAGATCCTCTAATCATGAATTTATCCCTCATCGCAAAAATTTTATAGAGAGTAATCTCTGGTGAAAATGCTTGGTGGAAGACGACCCTTTAGAAAAAATACATGACAGGTACTAGAAGAAAATGTGGTGAGGATATAGATACGAACAGAGTTGGGTCTCCTATTTGGGACCTCTACAAAAAGGCAACTTATATCATTCAATACAACATTCATTGGATAGTATGGAATGGAAAACAAATCAAGATTTGGCATGATAGACTTGGTTCGAACTCCCCAGCTAATTTTCACCAGGAACTAAATGATCTTAAGGAATGGTTTGATCGCAACAACATCAGCACCTTCTATGATATTTCTTCCTGGAAAAATAGTGGTAGATAGGATGGGTGGAAGAACCTTGAAATTCCAGTGCACCTTCAAACAGACTACAAAATTTTTATTTCCCTTATGCATTGCAAGCCCCAATTCACAGACACATTAAAGACAACCTCGTTTGGGGAAAGACAGATTCTTACTCGATGAAGAAAGGATAGTCCCTTGTTTACAAGGATAAGAATAGGATAAAAAAAGATACAAAGTGGAGTAAAATTTGGTGTAATGATGGTTTGCCAAAGGTCAATGTATTCTTTTGGATTCTAGCCCATCACAAAACTCTTACTACTGAAAATTTGAGGAAGCGAGGGATCGTAGGGCCTCTTCGATGCATCTTTGTAAAGATTCAGAAGAAACCCTGGAGCACACCTTAAAATCTAAGAAAGTTGATCCTTAATTAGTTTAAACTTTAGATCAAACCTTATTTAAATAGACGACTTATATGTTTAAATCCATTCATTTCAAACAATTATTACAATTTTTTGTAATTAGTTTTTTTTTAATCCAAACAAATATACAAAACCACTCAACAAATCTTGTTAAATACACCAACCTGGACTTCCATCAAAACAATTAAATCCCCACCACTAACTAATTGTTTACAATCAGTTACCACATACTTCTTCCATAATACAAAAGCTAAATAAATTCAAGTTAAAACTATTGTGTATTTCAATCAGTTTATGGACATATGTATATATTGATTCATTTTTAATTATGATTCATTTCCATCGATACTATTCATAATCATAAAATCGAGGATATGTTTCAAAGTTGAATCCATATCCTTGAGGAAAAGTGCATAATTTAATTATAAGTGTTGTGTGTTTAATTATTTTTTACATAGTGATGTAACACTATATACATTGTATATTATCTCAACCATGATTTAATATATATTGTATCTCTATGTGTTCTATTAGTTTCTATCTTTCAAGTGAGTAGGGATGTTAGTAATGTTATTTTTCATATTATTTTGTATGTATATTAAACTATAAATTATTTATAGGATTGGATATTTTAACAAAGTTGAATATAATATCATATAATTTTTAAATATTGTCTTGATTTATAGATATGTTTATTTTTTTTTTAAATTTAATATTAAATAAGTGAATTAAGTTAACAAAGTTGCTTAATACCTGTCTCTTATATAAGACAATGTAAAATAAATTAGCATTTAAGTTTTCTTTTAAATATTTTTAGCATATTTGTTGTGTTTAGTTCTAATTAGTAGCAAAGAGGTTTAGTAACTTGTTTCCTAAATAAAGTTTGAAAGAATAATAAGATAGATTATTTTGAATTATAGGGGGCTGATTGGACAACGATTAAAGATGTACATGTTAGTCACTTAGATATTAGTGGGTTAGTAACATCAATCATGGATACTTATATCCCACTATAGTTTATTATGTTTATAGGTTATTATGTTTAGGCATAATCCCTCATAATCAATGCTAGTAGTTGAGGAGATAACGAATTAGGGATCAATACACTTTTATCAATGATTAGTGGGTTTGTAACAAGCAAAGCTATTTAGTAATTGTCTCTTAAAAAAAAGGTTTGAAAAAAAACTTTAAATATTAAACAAAAATAAAAATGATATAAAATTGAAAATAAACATTTTAATTTTGATAAGCAAAATATTGTATAAATGTAAAGAAATGAAAAGCAATAATTTATTTTAAAAAGAAATAATAATTTACTTATTTTACAAACAATTCAATGCTAAATTAATATATTCAAACAATTCCATGCTAAATTAATATATACAAATGACATATACTAAATATAATAGAAAATATTTATAAAACTTTTTTAATAAAATGTAATATATAAAGTTAATTATAATATATGCTAATAACATATATTAAATATAATAAAAAATGTTTATAATTTTTTTATAAAATGTAATAACAAAGGTTTATAAAACTTATTAATAAAATGCAATATATAGATATTAATATAATATTAAATTTCTAAATTATAATTTATTCATGAAAAAATATTATAACTAAATGACTATGTATATGCCTTTATACAATATATTATTAAATTTCTAAATTAGAATTTATTTATGAAAAAATATTTAAACTAATGAATTATATATATACGACTTTGAAAAATATCATAACATATTTTTCATACTTACAATGTATTTACCAAATGTTTCCTTCCTTTTTTGAATCAAGGATATGTAATTTTTATTGTTTAATATTTTTTTTTAAATATGATAATTAAATGTTTAAAGTAACATGTTTTATGGATTTATTCGATAATTGTATTTTCATACGGTGCTTTTGTTTGCAAAAAGAAAATTGGGTGAATTTAAGACCAAACCTAAAAAAAAGAAAATGAAGTTAATGTTATTCCATCAACCAAGAATGAATGGGGCGGAAAAATTGAGTGAAACTAAGCCCAAACCTAAAAAAGAAAATGAAGTGAATGTTATTCCATCAACCAAGAATGAATGGGGCGGAAAAATTGAGTGAAACTAAGCCCAAACCTAAAAAAGAAAATGAAGTGAATGTTATTCCATCAACGAAGAATGAATAGGGAGGGACTTATATACTAAGAGGCGGGTAGTGGAACTCTGCCAATTAAAAGAATAAGTTTCTTAATGTGAGCATAATAACCAATTTTGTTATTCTCCCTCAATTACTACTTAAAGCCGTGAAATAATAATTTTTTTTTTCGAGGCGAAAAATAGAAGTTCCTTGATATTAAATAAGAATCAAAGGTAACGGGTTACATCATCAAAATAAACAGCATATTATGCATGTTCTTGTACTCACAGCAGGAAGCCATGTAGAATAGACATCTCACATACATCCAATGCAGATATCCTGCTCTCTCCGTCCACAAAATATCCCAAGGGGAGATATAGAGAGCCCAGAGGCCTTATCCAAGGAAGGGATAATGGGGAAAGCCAAGTAGAAATAGTCACATAAGTGTGACAATACAGCATGCTGAAAAATACTCGGAATGATAGTGAAACAAGTGTCATACTCCAGAAGAGGAGCAGGTCTTCTGAGCATAGCTCTACTAAAAAAGTTGTAGTGAAACTTCCCCATCAACAATACCTTCACAAGAATCTGTAAAGGTTAGATGGCCAGAAGCCATAGTGAGCCCTTCCTTAGATAAAGTATTTGCCCTCTCATTATGTTCCCTGTAGACATGTTTGAAGTCCACTGCAGAGAAGGAGGAGATGAGCAATTTTATGTCAACACACCATGCCTCCAAGTTCAATATGGAGAGAGCAGAATTGTCCTTAGCCCAATTTATAATCACCAATGAGTCACCAAAAATATGTATGTGAGGCAAACCAATTTCTTTTGAGATATACAAAAGAGCCCAAAGTGCCAACAGCTCTGCTCAAGTATTGGTACTTCTACCACAGCCCAGTTTGATTGAGAGGTGATGAGTATCACTGATCCAAATATAAACTCCTACTCCTCCAGAGAGGTCTTTAGCAGGTCCATTAAAAAAACCCATGGGAAAGGATTTGTTCGGAGGGTTACCGATATTCCTGATTTTTGTCCCTTTTTTCTAAGGAACCAGGTAAGTTACCACATCTTGGATACTCAAGTGACAAATACAAGAAGAATTTGCAGTTTTGCCATAAAAAATAATATTGTTTCTGGTCTTCCACAAATGCCAAATGAAGAAGAGTGGAAGGAACAGTAAGTCATTCTTCCTGTTGATCTAGCTATAAATGTTTTCAAGGACTAAGGAACCAGTCCAAATCAGATCGACATCAAAGGTCCTATCAAGACAAAAGATAGCTTCCTAAACAAATATGCAATCTACAAATAGGTGAAAGACTGATTCAAGTTGGCACTTACAGAGACTGCAGTGATTGGGGCCACTCCATCCCCTTTTAATCAAGTTATCCCATGTGTTAACTTTATTTTTGATAACCAACCATATAAAGCGTTTAATTTTCTATGGGATACTGAAGTGCCAGATCTGAGTATAAAAACTATGATGGGCCAGAGGCAGATTTCTAGATACAATGAGCTCATACGCACTGTTAGCAGTGACCATACCATTTTTTGGATTTTGAAGCCAGAGAAGAGTGTCTTCAGTGTTATGTATCTTAATTCCACCATGAGAAAGGCCTTGAACAAAATCAGACCATTTTTCAACCCATTCACCAGCAAGATGTAGGTCTTCTGCAGTATACCAATAATTTGGACCCTGTGCCTCCCCATCCAGATTCTGTGCATGGGTCAAATGAGTGATCCCATAATCAGTCAAGTAGTCTCTAAGGCCATCAGAGAGTAAGAAGGGAGCATTGAGGCCAGGAATGGGATCCACTCCCAGTCTAATATTCATACCATTTCCCACTTTCCATCCAAGCTTACAGGTGATCCATGAAAGAACTCTAATGAA
This sequence comes from Pseudotsuga menziesii, assembly GCA_001517045.1. Taxonomy (NCBI): domain Eukaryota; kingdom Viridiplantae; phylum Streptophyta; class Pinopsida; order Pinales; family Pinaceae; genus Pseudotsuga; species Pseudotsuga menziesii. The sequence goes on along the minus strand of LPNX010949458.1, from coordinate 34,935 downwards.
CCCGTTCCAAAAATAGGAGGTTCTTGATACCTGAAATTACCGTGATCTGAGCCAGACATCCAGCGATCTTTTTTTTAAATATTTATGAGCTCCAAACTAATCAAGATTCTTTATGTACCAACCTCCAAATTATATGGGTGCTGAGATGGATTTCCAGTCAGCGAGGTGTGATCTTTGATGGCCATTTGAACTTCCCCAGAGGAAGGAGAAAATAGTTCCTCTTAGAGAGTTTAGTATGGAGATAGGAGCACGAGCTAAAGCAAACCAGTAAACTGCAATACCTGTGAGAACCGATTTTATAAGGACAACCCTGCCCCCAAGGGAGAGCAGTCTATAAATCCAATTATTTATTGTCCTTTCAAACATTTCAATAACCTAGTTCCAATCAGCAGGTCGATACCCCAGTGGCTTGAGTCGGTATCCTAGATATTTAAAACCCACGGTGATTGGTTCCATTTTGTATGGGAGGAACGTCGAGATTTGATTTACATTGTCTTCATCAACTTCGTTAAATAGAAAAGAGGACTTCTCCCTACTAACAGACATTCCCGTAGCCGAACTAAATAAGTCAAGAGCCTCTTTGTATGCCAGCCATTCCTCAACAGTTCCAAGGCCAAATAGAATAACATCATCTATGAAGAGGAGATGGGTGATGGACAGACCTGGTGAGAGCTTTATACCCTTGATGTGACCCATTTTCTGAGCATCTAAGATAATAAGACTGAGACTCTCGATGATTAGAATGAACAGAAGTGGAGAAATAAAACAACCCCGGCGTACCCCTCTAGAGGCTGGAAAGAAATCAGAGGGTGTCCCATTCACCAAAACAACAAAACAAGAGGAAGTCACACACCCCATGATCCAATTCACACCCACCAGTGGTATACCTATCTACAAAAGGACAAGTCTCAGAAATGTCTAGTTCACCCGATCAAAAGCTTTGACCAAATCAAGTTTAAGAACCAAGACCTTCAATTTCTTTGATTTTATAGAATGGATAATCTCCTGTGTAATTCCAACAAGTTTGTAATATGTCTATCTTTTAGAAACCTAAATTGTTGAGTAGAGATAGTTGGGTTTAGGATAGGCTTCAAGCGAAGAGATGTAACTTTGGAGATAATTTTGTATACCAGATTAGACAAAGAGATAGGCCGAAAGTCAACAAAAGAGGTAGGCTTATCACACTTGGGGATCAGAGTCAGGAAGGTAGAGTTTATGGCCCTAGTAACTTTACCTTCAATTCTTGCTTGTTCAGCAACACTACATAGTTCTTCCACAACAACATCAAAAAAGGTCAAAAAGAATTCAACCGGCCATCCATCAGGACCCGGGCTTTTATCTTTTTTAAAGCCCCTTAGTACAACTTCAACTTCCGAAAAGGAGATAGGCAAGATAAAGCTTTCTTTTTCCTGGTCTTGAACAAAGGAGGGAAAGAGGTTGATCACCTTAAGTTGGTCAACAATACTAGTTCTTCCATCATCCTTAAATAACTCATAGAAATGATGCTTACCCAACTACTTAAGAGGAATATCTTCAGAAATCAAGTTACCATCATTGTCTTTGAGGGACCAAATAGTTTTTGTATTTCTTCTGGCTGAGGCAAAGGCATGGAAATTTTTTGTGTTAGCATCACCCTCACTGATTCATAGAGCTCTACTTTTTAATCTTAGAGTGATCACCTCATGTACAATTAAATTCTCTTTTTTAGATTTTAGAGCCCTCAGCCTATCAGTATCAGTGGCAGAGAGAAGGCCAAAGTCCAACTGTAGGAGGGCAGAAATCTCAGTATTTATATCCAATAGCAGTTGTTTCCTATAGCATTTTTTGTTTCATTCCCAGATCTTGACAGTCTCTTTAAGCCTACAAAGCTTATGGGAGAGACCCTCCATATGATCACAAGGCCGAAGAGAAGAAGGCTTTAACCAGGACTGAGTAACAAGGGAAGCATAATCATATTCCAAGAGCCAGGCTCTATTAAATTTAAAGGGGTAGCACCGAGAAGTGAGCCTATTGCCCCATTCCAAGCATATTGGGTAATGATCTAAGACATCACAAGGTGTGTCCCAAGTTCTATAGCTAGAGAGAGTAGGAATAAGATGGTCAGCAATCAAGAAACGATCAATTCTTTTTCTAATACCAGAATTCCCCACTTGTTGGTCTGGGAAAGGAGCATAAGGGAGAAGTCGCATGCAAGCGAAAGAAGGTGCATCGCACACATGACAGAAAGAAAGGAAGGTCGTGAAGGAAGCAAAGGACTAGCGCAGGTAGAATGGAGAGGCGCGCGATGAAGGAAAGGCGAGTGCATGAGCATGCAGATCATAACGGCCAGAAAATGACAGGTGCATATCGTGGCCCTTTAAGGTGGCATAATCCTGCGGCAATGCATGTACGAGGGAATATTTGTAAGCCAGGCCGATAGTGCCTCGTGTCAAGTTGTAATCACCACAGTTGCATCATGAGGGGTGGCTGATGGTGACAGTTAACAGACTGTCTGTATGCAGTCGGCCCTACGTGGTCATGTAAAATAGTATAAATAGGAGGGATTCAATAAAGAGAGGGTTGGTCGTGATTGCTTTTTAGTTGTCTTTTCTATAGTTAGCAGGTTGGTCCTTACTTCGGTAAAGGTCGATCACTTGTTGGTGATTAATAGTTAATGTTTTGGATGTTCATAGGCAATCCATAGTGAAGGACGCCATTTTGTTGTAATTTTGTAGAGATTAGAGGAAGAGAAGACTCGGGAAGAGTCTGGTAGCGATAGGAGGCTGTTGAGCCACGGATATGGATGTTGTGTGCGCAGACCACTAGGGGTAGGAGTAGGGTATAAGAACAAACCAGAGAGCATGAGAACCAGAAGTCTAAGTCAGAAATACATATTATAAGATCAGTCTGCATCCTGCAGACTGCAAGGTGCTATATCCTTTTCTCGTGCCGGATGAAGAGAACCTTGGTGGTTTTTCCCAAATTGGTTTCCATGTTATCTCTTGTGTTTGAATGGATGATTAATGCTGTGAATGTTTATGTGAATGGTTTTTATTTGCTTTCCGTATGATGATGAAATATATATTAAATGCTTGATGTTATACTGTAATCAATAGATGAAGGTTTGGGAAATATTTGTTGAAACATATGTATATATCGACATGTGCGTTAATGTCTTAAGTCACGACCGAAGTCGCAGACGGTCTCTTAGTACGAGTCAGTTGCGTCACACAAGTTGCGCCAGTTGTGAGGCTGAGAACAAGGTTAGGTTACGCGTGCTGACATATAGTTGTGCTCAGTCGCGCAAGACTGACTCCACCGTCCATCCACCCAGTTGCCTTCGTCGAGCACCTTGGTCGCGCGCCAAGGGATTATAATCCCTTGACAATCGCGAAACATGGTTCCGACAATTACCCATCGAAGAGATATCTCGGGTGAGACTGCGCCTGCTTCGTAGGTGTTGCTAACGAGGCTTGCTCTGTCAGGCCGGTATCTCGGGTGTTTGTTGGGTTGACAAGCTGCGCAGAACCTGGGTCGCACGAGTTAGGAAAAGTGGTCAACAAATGGTTCAGTTGTCGGGACCCTATTAATTAAATCGAGGGAAATGTTGTGGCACCCAACGAAGAACGAGATAGAAGATTGGATGGATTCTAAAACACTAGCATTCGCGCAAGAAGAAAGTGCAGGGACACAGTTGAGCGCAGAGAATTGGATAGACGAATATATATATTATGATATTCACGAGATCTTATTTGCTGAGTTCCCCATTGGCGAATGGTTGTCAAGATTGGCGACTAAGCAAACAAACTTCAAGAGAAGAGAGACCGTCGAGTGGAGTGATCAGTTGGTTCGTGAGGTAACCAGTGTAAGTAACATTGCAAGGATATATTACTGAGTTTGCAGTAGACACTATAACCTCATATAGTGAAGCTGGAAAAAAAAAATCCAAGGACCTTGCAGAAGATACTTGTTATGTATCAGTACATGGATAAAAATGCTTGCCTATGAGAAGGGTATTTTGCAGCTGAGTAGTTGAGTTGTGTGCCTAAGAAGGAAGCTATGTCACATAGGACCTATTGAGAAGATGGGAAAGGGTGAGTTGAAATGTTCCCAGGAAGCACAGAACCTGAATTAGAAGTTCGAGTCCTAAGGAGTGGAAGAATATTCAGATCATGGAAGAGAAGGAAAACCAAAAGGGGACGACGGAATCCTAGCTTGTTCGAGGGGAGCGAACACGAACTTCGATCATACAAAGACGAAGGGTCTTGCGACGAAGAGGAGGAATATAGCCCGATTTCTGAAGTACCAGAAGATTCTAAGGATTCAGAGGAGACATCGAGTTCAGGACGCAACTACATAACACTAGCAATATCACCAGAGGTAAGATCTAGAATTTCATCCCCATAAAAGACTGCTAATACAGATAGTGCAAGCCCTGTGACTAGTGCACGAGAAGGTACACCCCCTTTGAATTCTAAACCAGAAAACCCCAACGCCAGCTCAATGGTTGCGATGGATGTCCGATTACCCACATTCAATGGAAATGGGACGGAAGATCCAGAGCAGCATTGGTTCCTCTGTGAAGTTGTTTGGATGGTGCGTTTAGTCCATAATGCAGATATAAAGAAGGCGTAGATGATCACCACCTTGAGGGGTCACACACTGAATTGGTTCATGAAGTTTTGTGCCACACCAATTGGAACACTGCATAATACCCTTGAAGAGATCTGAGCTGCAATGATCTCTGAGTTTAGGAAACCTAAATCAGAATCGCAGTGTATTACCGAGATCAAAGAAATCAAACAAGCACTGGTGGAAACAGTATGGGATTTTGACCAACAGTTTAAAACACTGATGGCCAAGGTAAGCTTCCAAATGTCTGATGTGCAGCATAAAGAGTGGTTTATTAATGCACCACTACCACACATCAGAGGGCTGTTAATGTAGCAGAAGATTAAATCGCAGATAGAAGCACTAGAACTGGCAATGAAGTTAGAGGCCTCTCCCATTGGCAACGGTGCCGTAGGGATGGTGCAGATCCAGTCACAGCTGGCTAATCTGACGATACAACTTCAAGACATCAAGAAGGGTAAAGAAGCACAAGAATATTTATGGTGCACAAAATGTAGGACGAACGGATACACTAAGGATAACTGTCCGACCTTCCTAAACTACATTGCATTAGGTGCACCCAACCCATTAAATGGCCATGGGATACCATGGTGTCACATATGCTAGTCAAGAGGCCATCGCGATGAAGAATGTTTATATTTACAAAAATTTGTAAGTGCCCCTGCAAACCTCTTCTGTAAATTTTGTAAATCAGTAGGACATGATGAGAAAGATTGTAGAGCCTATCAGCTCTTGAAAGAAAAGATTGTCGACATCTACTTAATGAAAAATGAAGGGTTCCCTCAGGTTGAACAGGCACAAGCCTCATATTGGCCTGCACAGTTACCACCTAATCAGTACCAACCGCAGTACGCACTTCAACAGCCGTACGCGCAAAAAAATCCCTATCAACCACACTACCAGCAGAACCAGTACCCACCACAACAACCACACCCGCAAGGAAGGGGTGGCGGAAAATTCAGAGGAGGAGGTGGAGGAGAAGGATTTGGTAGAGGAAGAGGTTAAGTTACGTGATATAACTATGGACAATCGGGTCACTATGATAGAGATTGTTTAGAGCCTGCGAAGACATGTTCATACTGTAAGGGACAGGACCATAATGTCGAACAATGTCCTCAGTTGATCACAAAGTGGCAAGCAAGGACCATTGCAGGACCTACCCCTACACAGAACCCAAACCAGAATTTGAATGTGAATGTTCAGATGATTGCGGCTAAACCATGAGACCTGAACATCGCTGTCGTAACTCAAGGAGGTGCAACGACTAAAGCAGACCAAGATAAACCGTAAGAACAACCGCAGCCACAAGTAAGGCCAGTGGCATAGAAAAAGGAGCCATTAACTGTCCAAAAACAAAAGGAATTATTCTGGGATGTACAAATCAGAATTCATAATCCCAGAAGTACCATCGACATCTGCAGAAGTCAAGGAAATGCCTGGATGATTTCAAAGCGTATTCCAGAAGAATGTTCCACCAAAGGTTAGTAAGTTAAGAACCTTTCTGTCAATTTGTTTAACACTAATGCAAGATAAATATGCTATTGCAGAACTACAAGCAATGATAGAAGAGATACCTGTAGAGCCGCGACCTAAAAAGAAAGTTAACCAAGTACGAAAAAAATTAAAACTGACCGCGAGTTGAGGATGCCTACGCAGATAGGTGACTACGACATGGATTATATCATCTTGGATCTGGGCTCAAATGTCAATATCTTGACATGACAAACTTGGAAAAGTATGGGCAAGCTGCGCCTGGACTGGTCTCCTATCCAGTTGTGACATGCCAATCAGGCGAAGGTCCTACCCATTGGTCGATTGAGCAATGTCCCTGTCGATGTCGAAGGATTGCGCACATTTTCATACTTTAAAGTCATTAACATTGTTGATGACACGAACCCATACCCTACTCTGTTGGGAATAGATTAGGCCATAAACAATCAAACCATCATAAATTTCAAGAAAAGGATTATCTCATTCGAAGATGAGGAGATGAGGGTAGTATCACCCATCGATCCATTAGAGATATAGAGATACATCGAGCCTGTCTATAATGAGGGACATGGTGACTACCTCGACCATATCTACAATGTCACAGATATACAGGAAGATTTACCAATCTGACAGCAGATGGAAACCTGAGCTGGAGATGCTCGAGTTCATGTACATCTGACTCAGGTGAGGCTTTAGAGGGTTGGAAAAATAGATTACACGAAGTCTCTATGAGAAGGTGCGCAAGAGTTACAAGTTCTGTGCGACGGGTGGAGACTGAGTTAAAGGAGCTACCCACCTATGAGGGTTTCATATACACATTGGAAATGACACCTAAAACCTGGTATACCTCTCTGGAGCTACAACAAGGAACCCAAGGTTGCGAAAGACTCGCTAAGTAGGTTGTGTATACATTTGAATTTGCTGACGAGCACCCTACAATTGATGTTGCGCTTCAAACGGTAAAGGAGAACATAGTTGTTGAGATCCCTATCAAAGACGCTAATTCTCACCAATGCGGTGCAACCATTCAACAGTACAGTCTAACCGGAGACCCAGATGATGATCCGACTAACATCAACATATCAGAAGCAGAGGGCACACGAGAAGTAGAAGGAAGTAGAATTTCAAGTGTCCGGTTCCACCAGCCCTTGAAAATCAAGAAACTAAATATCGGATCGCCAAAGAACCCGAAGCTCGCCAATATCGGAGATTATTGGAATGAAGAATTAGTTGCAAAGATCACGGATCTATTGCATGAGTATCAGAACCTATTCCCTACCAACTTCTCAAAAATTAGGGGAATAGTGGGAGACTTAGGGGAGATGAAAATACCCCTACGACTAGATGCTAAACCAAGTGAGCAGCGAAAAAAGGCACGTCATGATCAACGTATCAGGGTTAGGCCATCCAATGAAGTAAGACTTGTCTTATTGTATGACAGCAAATTGTTCAAGCACCCGCGCAAGTTGAAGACACCTTGGCTAGGGCCATAAAGGATCGCACACATCACTAATGTAGGCGCAGAAAAAATCTAGAAGTTAGATGGTACCTATGTCGCGGGTATGGTGAACGACAGTCGCTTGAAGCCGTACTATGACACGCATAACTTCCCGGGTTAAAATGTGAAAAAAAAAAGATGACAGGCCAGATGGCGTAACCTACTCTGTCGTAGGACTGCAAAAGAACCATCATACAAGCACAAGAGATAAGAGCAAGCAATGAAACGCACAAGAATCAAGTCACCGCACAAACTCAAGTAAGGAAAAGGAAGCGCGCGACGGGTATGGAAGGAATCTGCGCGGGCCAAGAATGTTGCGCGGAAGAGGAAATCGACACAGAAGGAATATGCGCAAAAAGATGTCACTTGCACGGAAGAAGGGATCAAAGCAAAAATCCATTAGTGCACGGGACAAGGCAAAATGCGGTAAAAGGATGCAAAAAGCGGGAATGACAACTTGGCCAGCATTAAACTACGAATCTCTAACAAATATTCTGGCAGGTGTGACAGCTAAGTGACATTAATTCGACGCAGTACGAGCAGCAAGGTGGCGTGCTTTTTGGTCCCATCACTCGTCCTCGGCATAACTACCATAACTATGCTGACAGGTACAACCCGTAAGGCGAGTTGCAGAAGTTAATGAAGAAAGTGTCGGCAGAAGCAACCCAGGAGATCGATTAGACCTCAGCGTCTCATCAAATGAAGATTGCAGAATGCAGAGGGCCATATAAATATTCGGCCTCCCCATCAAGCATTCTATTATGTACAGCGAGACTTGATAAAACCAGAGTCATGTGATTATAGAGCTAAACCCTACCACCCTTGTTCAATTCCACTGACGTCCATGTTAATTAACATCCCCAGTGAGAGTGAGCCATCGGACGAAACTGTTATCTCTAGTCGCCCCATTGATGAGGAAGAAGCAACACAGTCGCCTGACGTACAACAACCACAGCAGCAACCAGAGATTGACCCCATGGGAAGAACGTGCAACCAACATATCAGAGGCGATGGTCATGCTACCATTCCAACCCCTGGTTCACGAGCTATTCCTAACCCAGCTCAGAGAATTCCAGTTGATCTGAGACCACAACAAGCAGCTATACCACCTGAAAGAGACCCGAGACATCCAGTGAAACGCAACCAGGAGAGGCATCCAAAACACCACCACCACAATAGAGAAAATGCAAGGCTATGGCCGCTCTAGATGAGTGAGGAAAGGCACTTGTTGGAGAAAGAGCATAAGATGTCATGGAAAAATACTTGTTGGCACAAAGAGAGCCAGAGGCAGAGCGATTTGATTTGAATTTCCCACGTTACATTCGGCCAAGGAGAACTAATGCAGAGGAGAGGGCTCTCCCAAAGAAGGCGGAGACTACTCTAGTAGCTCCACAAATTCCTATCGACATTCCCTTGCTAAAATATATCCTACCTGAGTTGGCTAGGTTGAAGTTTCAGGACTTTGACACTTGACAGTAGGAAGGATTACAGATAACAAACTGCATGGTCGCGGACCATTCCGCTACTAGTGACGCCCAAGTGCTCAGGCCAATGGATTGGACTGAGGGACTTGCCTGGGCAGATATGACAAACATGTTGTTCATGCCTGAATTTGGCCATAGCGTGCAAGTCAATACGTACATGAAGTAGTTACTATTCTTCTTCCATAGAGGATTCCTGTGGCTGGATCAGCCATATCTGGTTGACGCCGAGTTAATTTCAAGGATCACTGGCCTCCCAAATGAAGGCAATGATCCTGTGCCATACTTGGCCAAGCAAGATGGTAATCCTATCAAGCGAAAGCATAACCTTTAGCGAGCAGGCCGCAAAGATCCTATCTTGTAAGATGCTCCACAAGATGATACCCAATCAATGCTCGATAGTGGTGGTGGAACTCGCAGATTTATGTGCACTAGTAGGAGTATTCAACTGGTCATGGTACTTGCTGAACAGACTTATAGATTATGCGATGCAGACTCAACACAAGGATACCTACAAATTCCACTATTCCTGGCTGCTGATCTTGATTTCGTTCACTTTGTGGGGTAACCCACTGGACTACGTACATATGAATGTGCCACTACCTTGCCTTGGTGCAAGGTACCAGAATTTGTGGGAAGATAAGGTAGACACCAGTCAGCAGAAGGATAACAACATTGTGTTATTTTTACATGTAGAAGCGTTGCGCAATGTTGTCTGTCGATCCCACAGAATCCACGCTGCGACGGTGCACAGGAACACAACATTTATCAAGTTTCAAGCTGAAGCACATAATATGATCCTGGAGCCAACAAAGGACCCAATCAAATAGGTGCACCATGTGCACTTCATGGTGACAAACGAGAACATGTATGCAATTATCAATTTTTGGTCAGAGGAATGGCGCGACCCACTAGCAGAGCCGTTGCGTGAAGAGCATAATGCAGAGGAACCACTGCTTCACCAAGTTAATGGCGAAGAGCATGAAGGCGACAACAACCAAGATGACCAGTTGCAGGAACATAATGAGGACGATGATTATATTGGTGACTCAGACCATCATGCATCAAAGCACCCTCCAAGTCAAGAGCATGCGCAGACATAGATGCACGCACAACAAGAAGAGGGCCACTCGTCTTGCAAGAAGCAGAAATCCGACAGAACAGTGAACACGAACACATTGACTGAAGATGATGTGCGGGACCTTGACGACGATGTTTCTAAGGTCGCACAAGATAACCTTGCTATTCTGAGAACGTAGCAATTAAACATTGCTACCCAAGTCGAGGGCCATCTCAATAAGTTGATAGAGGCCATCCAGGATGTCAAAGCCACTGTGGAGGCCGAGACATATGGTGTTGATCCCAATGTTCCACTGGTTACACCAACATTAGTGCCACCAATCACAGTGGTGATTCAAAGGTAGGCACTGGAGGCAGATGCAAAGACAAGTGCAAGTCCTGAAGACAATAGTGTGCAGATAGACTTCTCCAAGCTAGCCTTAAATGAAGTCTATGAAATTCAGCAGGCGGCCACGTCTGAAATTCGGATAAGGGAAAATGTTGTTGCTTATCAGGAAACAAAACAACAGAGGAAGGAAAAGTTGTGCAAGGCCCTGTTGAAGGAGAAGAGAAATAACTACATGGGCGCATCACCCTTCTTGCCGAAAAAGAACAGGAAATACTAGAGTGTGAACAAAGCCGCATCACATTAGTGGACTCTATCAGGAATTCCATTGCAGCATTCCCGCCAGAAGCAAGACAAGAAGATGAAGACTCCCTGGCTAAAGTAACCAAGCTCACAAATATTGCGCAGGATCTTCTCCACCAAGTGGAAGAGCTGCAAGCCGGGCAGATGCCAAGCACACCCCCGGAGATGCTTGAGGAAAGAAGAAGAGCATCGTCTGAAGCTGCTGAGAAAATCAGAGAAGGTGAAGCACTCTGCACAAAGGCCGCAGATGATGTCGCTACCATTTGGGGAGCCCTGCTTGAAGATGAAACAATTGAGGAAATCAGGTGTATTTCACGAGAAGCAGATGAGAAGATCAACACTGCAAAGGTGGAAATGAAGAAGTTGGCCCTCCAGCAGAAGGTCACAAAAAATGTAGAGATCAAGAGACTACAGCAAGAAGTGCAGACTCTCCATGAACGAGAACAGGCTAGGTAAGCTGAGGTAGAGATACATCAGTCATAAGTTGAGCGGATCATAGACTTTATTCAACCTGTGCAGCAAAAACTTCAAGGCATAGTACAATCAATAGGGGCAAAATCATTGGAACATGTCCATTCCGACCATGTTGAGCAGTTGGTCGCACAAGTGCAAGAAGTTGGAGAGGAAGTCGCTAAGTTTCAACTGATGGTGAAGACATTCCAGGACAAGGTTCGTCCTGGTGCACAGCTTGAGCCAGCGCCAGCAACTTAAAATTGTGCAAGGAAATAAATCCGAGGCGCGCAACAAAAGCAAAAAAAAAAAATCTAAAGGGAGGAAAGTAGCGAGGGAGGCATCCCCAGCGCAGCTTGGCGCAGAAAGAGGAAGTTGCGAGGGAAGAGGAATTTGCGCAGAAAGATGAAGTTGCATGGAAATAATGGTGTGCTATAACTCCACCAACAATCAAGCTAAGAGAACTGGCGAGAGGTTGTAGATAGCTGGCAGAAGCCGAAGGACTGTTAAATGCATAAGGATTCAACAAAGATTTGGCGCTCGCGATAAGACGTCGCCCTAGTTGGAACGACTAGCTCATCAAGTGCAGGAAACTCTATGATAGTTACTGACCATCACATCAATACTTAATCACAGCTGTCAGTATGGGAGAATGACAACAGGTTAATCATTAAAAATCTGAGAGGCAGATCTGGTGTGCCAGAAGAAGGTCTTGTCCTAATGATGCACCTGGATAATCCAAGATGGCATGTGACCCGATGCTCCTCTTATAAAATAAGGGCACGCCTAGAGTAAACATCACTTAGTCGTGCTACTTGAGCACTAGTTATAGATGGGTTGGGGTGTGCCATGGCGAGAGGCCCTGCCAGAAAAAGCAGTTGCTGCGACCTTCAGTATGTGGGTTATCTCTGAAGATGGGAATAAGGAAGATGTTAGCAGTCTGCAAGTTATTTCGGCCCAGATAGAAGTCTCTAGTGAAGTCATCCTTGGATATTTCTTTTTCAGTTGGTTAGCAGCCCTAGTTATAGAACCCGAAAGGAATCCGGTGGGGATCCGAGTTTTCGCCCCACTTCACTAAGCTTGTAGGGCTGGTGAGCAGGCCCAACTTTTGGCAGTCCAGGTGAGGCCTGCATGTGTGGAAGGACCAGAGAAGGGATACATGGCCAGATATGGCTTGTAGACCATGATGCTGAGGTGAAATTCGTCACAGTTTGGGAATCATTCATCCCTGATCACTCCCTTGAATTCGGGGATTTTTTGGTATTCAATATGGACAATGCTTCATTCTTCAAAGTTCATATCTCCGGAACATGCGATCATAAGTTGGGCGCTGACCCATCCAACTCTACATAACAGGAAGTAGAAAAGCAATATGAAGAGGAAAACCCGAGGAGCCTGAGAATGATAATAAGAATTGGATTGTTGTGTCAGAAGGGGACACTAACAACCCTGGTGAAATTCAAAACTGGAACTCGCCATTAACAGTCTTCAGATGATGCCAAGGAAGAAAAGGTATGACTAAAGTAACTAAAGTTGTGTAATCTAAAAATTCTTCTAAGTATGGGATGAGGCCGCGATGTAGGAAACATCGTAAAAAAAAAACATAAGGAACAAAGTGCGCAAGGCAGGAAGTAAGAGAATGTGCACAAGAAGAAAACAAAATCAGTAAAGAGACAACCACACAGTTTGCGCCACCTACGATGTCCATTGCTTTGTGGCTTGAGATGAGCCACACGTGAGTGTTGGGGGCCTGTTGGCCTGGGAAAGGAGCATAATGGAGAAGTCACACACAATAAAAAGAAGGTGCACCGCGCGCGTGACTGAAAGAAAGGAAGGTCACGAAGGAAGCAAAGGACCAACGCAAGCATAATGGAGAGGCGCACGACGAAGGAAAGGCGAGTGCATGAGCATGCAGGTGATAACAACCGGAAAGAGACAGGTGCATATCGTGGCCGTTTAAGGTGGCGTAAGCCTGAAACAACGCACGTATGAGGTAATATTTGTAAGTCAGGCCGATAGTGCCTCGTGTCAAGTCGTAATCACCACAGTTGTAGCCCGAGGGGCAACTGATGGTGACAGTTAACAGACTGCCTATATACAGTAGGCTCTACATGGTCATGTAAAATAGTGTAAATAGGAGGGATTTAATAGAGAGAGGGTTGGTCGTGATTTCTTTTTAGTTGGGTTTTCTATAATTAGCGAGTTGGTCCTTACTTCGGTAATGGTCAATCACTAGCTGGTGATTAATAGTTAATGTTTTGGTTGTTCATGGGCAATCCATAGTGAAGGACTCCATTTTGCTGTAATTTTGTAGAGATTAGAGGAAGAGAAGACTCAGGAAGAGTCTGGTAGCGATAGGAGGTTGTTGAGCCGCGAATTTGGTTGTTGTGTGCGTAGAGCACTATGGGTAGGAGTAGGGTAGAAGAGCAAACCAGAGAGCATGAGAACCAGAAGTCTGAGTCAGAAAGACATATCAAAAGATCAGTCTGCATACTGCAGACTACAAGGTGCTATATCCTTTTCTCATGCTAGATGAAGAGCACCTTGGTGGTTTTTCCCAGATGGGTTTCCACGTTATCTCTTGTGTTTGAATGGATGTTTAATGTTGTGAAAGTTTATGTGAATGGTTGTTATTTGCTTTCTATATGATGATGAAATATAGATTAAATTCCTGATGTTATACTGTAATCATTAAATGAAGTTTTGGGAAAGTGTCGTTGAAACATATGTATATATCGACATGTGCGTTAATGTCTTAAGTCACGATGAAACTCGCAGACAGTCTATTAGTATGAGTCAGTTGCGCCACACAAGTTGAGCCAGTTGTGAGGTTGAGAACAAGGTTAGGTTGGACGCCCTGACATATAGTTGTGCTCAGTTGCGCAATACTGACTCCATCGTCCAGCCATCCAGTTTCCTTCGTCGAGCACCTTGGCCGCGCTCCAAGGGACTATAATCCCTCGACAATCACGGAAACATGGTTCCAACGGTTACCCATTGAAGAGATATCTCGGGTGAGACTACGCCTGCTTCGCAGTTGTTGCCGACGGGGCTTGCTCTTTCGGGCCGGTATCTCAGGTGTTTGTTGGGTTGACGGGCTACACAGAACCTGGGTCGCGCAAGTTAGGAAAAGTGGCCAACAACACATGACCATTTCTCTAGGTTGGGCTAGGAGCACACATGAGGAGGTCAACTAGATGGTTACTAGAAATAAGTTGAGAGAAGTAATTTGACAGTGGATAAGTGTGAGCTTTTGAACCCCAGACTTTAGTAGAGGAGAGAGTGAAGTTTAAATCCCCAACCAAGAGGAGATTGGGTAAGGCAAGAAGACCAACAGCCAATAAATTGTTCGAGAAGTCAGTGCGGTGGGAATAAGGTCCATAGCAATTAAGTTATAGATAGGACAAAACACAGATGCCTTTCAAGAAAACTAAAGACAAGGGAGACACATGTAACCCTTTGATTGATCTAGATTTAAACACTACGCTCCAGGAATGGGGAGGTCATAATTGCTTTTAATATTAAAAATATGATAATGACATGTGTTATCTATATTATTATATAATTTAAATTAGACTCGAACCATACCACATTAAATTTGACGGGACAAAGTACAAACGTAATACATATGTCAAATAGATGTTTTTTTATTGTTTTTATAAATTTTAATTATGTTTTATATTTGACAATTAAACTTAAAACAACTAAAAATTGTCAAATCAAAGCTCTAATCCCATTAGAAAATAAAAATGTATATTTCAAAATGTTCAACATTGTTTTTAATTTTTATAATATTCAATTTAATATAAATTGTTTATAAAAGTTAATAAAACTTTGGGATAAGAAATTTGCAAATCAATCATTAATTGAAACTCAATTGTAGTTGACTACTAACCAATTGCTATATACCTGCCTTGGTATAATAATAATAAACCCTAACTTTTCTTAATCAATCGTCATGATCTTCTTTTTGGTAACGTTTCGTTTTACATGTGTTTTCTACACCACTTGCTCGAAAACAATCTTTGTTGTTGTTATTGAATTAATAGAAGGATATCTGCAATAAATGTATATAATAAATATTTTATTGAATGGAAATGGCATGATAGATGATAAAATGTTTTGATGGCAATATCCCTTGTATAGACATTGACACCCTTTGACTCCTAGTTAAACACTTGTTAATTATTTATTATATTATTATGTTAATTTCATAATAAAATAATAAATGAGAGAGAAGAGGTGTGCATCCTTTGACTCCTAGTTAAACACTAATTAATTATTTATTATATTATTATGTTAATTTCATTATTTATTTATTACATTTTAATATTATTAATGACTATGTTATTTTATACATAATGGGTTACACTTAGTGAAAGGTCCCAATAGACCCAACACCATTTGGAATAGGGAAATCATCTTGATTATGGCTTGGCAACCATTATGCTTTGATGTTTTATCAATTGTGACCTGATCCACTATTTAGGTTTTTTTTGAAATGCAGTGTATGAAATGCAACTAATATAAGATGAAAAATGCAGAATGATGGTTGGGAAAACTAACAAAACCATGAATGTGAACACAACACCAAATATGTACATGAAGTTAATCTTCAATAAATAGTTAATGTAAAAACATAAACATAAACAACCAGTTGCACACCCGAGTAGTGTGAAAAATGAGCAATTGATTACAGTACTATCTTCATGGCTAAATCATTATCATTCTAGAGACAAATCAGAGAAATAAATGCTACTTCTACAACACAATAACCTACAATATAGAAAAGCATTGTCACTGCAATTTTGGATTGCAACCACTTAGTACAAAAACTTCCACGCTTGAGGTCCCACAGTTGAAATTTGCCTCCAAAATAGCTAGGCTAGCAATGGCTTCTTCTTATTAGAACTTTGCAGAAAGGGTTTTACATAAAGTCTACGAGAATAATCTCCCTTAGAGAAAAATCCCTTCTCTATGTTGAAGATTGTGTAACTTTGGAAGATATCTTCTTGTATTCTTGATGTATTATTGTTGTACTTCCTTCGGGAAATATTCATATTGTAATTGATCATGTAAAACCCTAAAATAATTCAAATGAAAATAGTCAAGTCGACCCCACAAAAATCATTGGGTAAAACTGCCCCAATCATCGGGTAAAACTTCCTCAACATTGGGTAAATATTCCCTAGTAAAGTCGGCCCAGTTAAAGAAGTTAAGTCATCCTAGTTAGTGGAAAAGTCACTTGGAAAACAAGTATAAATAGGAATTCACCCTTCCCATTTGGACACATCAAGCAAGCAAGCATATGTGCTAGAAAGAGAAGAAGAACAAGTTCACTAGAGGAGGAAGAGTAGTTGTAATTGTGGAGAGACCTTATTCTTGGGGTTTTCTTTGTTATCTTAATGGTGTCTTAATGTTGGGATATTTGTGTGGAAGAGCATTTAGATATTGGATTGTACTAGAAGACATTGTTCTTGTTGACTGAATCTATACTGAAGAAGTTGCTTGGTTTTCTCCATTGTGGTTTCCTAGAGGAAAATATTTTTGTTCTTTTGTTGTGCTATGCTTGTCTTTCTTTCAGTGATCCTATTGCATATGATTATTATGATATAATGCAAATAGTTTGAAGATCTAACATAATAATATTGGAAACATAAAAATTCCAACACTCTAGAGGAAAAAACTCCCCCCCACCCCCTCCCCCCAAAATGAGGACATGAGTCATTTTATAGAGAATAACAATGACCTTTGGTTTTCTGGTGGCCTTTGGCCTTGTAGGTGACTCTTGTACTTTCTCCTCTACTTTTAAAATTCCCCATTGATTTGTCCTTTTTTCTAATTTGAATTTTACATAAACTTTACTTTCATTATAGGTTAGTGTTAAAAACTTTAGTGGGTAATATGAGTGAAAGGGGGAAATTGCATGAAAGGGAACTGACATGAAGGGACATGTGTCAAGCATATATGGTTTATAGGGACATGGGTTGGCAGGCTATCAATTCAATTATAAGATTGGGTATGTTAAATTTCATCATCATCATCACGTCATCATCATGGCTATCTAAATGATGATAATAAAGATGACTACCATGATGATGATGATGATGAATATGATGACCACCCTCTACTCAATGTATTATTAATATGTTTGATAACTTCTTTCCCAACAAGTTCAATGGTATTATGGTAGAGAGAGTGTGGTCATCATCATTATCACCATCATGACAATCACAATAATCATGACAACATTGACAGCCACAACGATGAATATGATGATGAGAATTAGTGCATTGGGGTAGGCTTACTGTGGTCAAATATTATATTAATGAGTTAAGTTTGTTATATAAGAGGGTGGGATTAGGGTTATTTGGTTACTTGTTTACGAGGTTAGTGATGGATTGCACTGCACTAGGGGTTAGAGTTTATTATATTAGGCATATGTGGGTTAAATATTAATAATCAATGTTTAGGGCTAGGGGTTCTTAGGTTAATGTCAAATCATTTAGCAAGTAATATGAGTAAAAGGGTTTGATTAAATAAGGGGCCACTCAAGCAAATGG
>LPNX010949458.1:0-16951 GCA_001517045.1 Pseudotsuga menziesii | reverse complement strand
CAAGTTCAATGGTATCATGGTTGAGCAAGTGTGGTCGTGATGATGATGATCATGATGGAGACAATGACAATATATGATGATGATGGAAATGAATAGGATTAGTGTGTTAATGGGTTTCAATAATATTAGCGGGGTTAGAAATATTAGTGAGTCAAGTTTAGTAGGTTTACGGCTCAATGGTTTAGGGTGGTTATGTTAGTTGTGTAGGGTTAGTGATGGATTATATTGCATTAGGGTTTAGCAGTTATTAGTTAAGCCATATGTGCATTAGATTTTAAGAATCAATGTTAAGGGTAGGGGATGGTATGCTAGTGTTCAAAGAATTTAGCAAGTAATATGAGTGAAATGGAGAAATTGCGTGAAGGGTCACTAAGGTTGTCACATGCCCCAATTTTGCAAAAAACAATTTTCTATTATTTGATATTATTTGAGGACAATATGTTAAATTTTATGCTAAGTTGTAATTGATGACTCAGCAGGGTCAAGGATAATTAATGTAAATTATGAATATTTTATTTATAAATAAATAAAGGAGGAGACAACAGCTTAGGAGAGCTGTTAAAAGAGTGTTTACTGGTCAAATTGGTGGAGGAGACTGGGTGGAGAGCAAACTGACATGTGGCAGCATCCTCAAACCACTTCCAATTGTTATAGGTGGCAACCTACCTACATTTGGGGTCATGATTGCCCAAGAAAGTGGAATCAGAGTAGGTGGCTCAATTAATGACAACTGACCCAAAAGACCTAGGCAATCTTTATAAAAGTTCCCATTGAAGAGAGCTCAGGCTGATCATTCGAGAGAGGTGATCATTAAGGTTGAATGAATGTACTTCAAAGAAATTCAATGGAAGGGAAATTTGGAAAGTGTTTGGGGGGATAACTGCTGATTGATCTAGTGTAGCTTTTAAGCTGAAGATCATACTACTGAGAGCGGAGTATTTACTGTGGCATTGAACTAGTCAGCTGACAGAGGGTTCCACTGTTTTCATTCTCCACCAGTTCTCAGCAAAGAAGACCAGGAACAGGCTCGAGGGTCCCGAGGAAGCATTGTTTGAGTGCTCTCCAGGGGATTGGTAGGGAGGAACGGCCTCCTAACGCTGTTGTCATCTGTCCTAAACAGGTTCTATGTTAGTTTGTTTTACTGTGTTAGTTAAATAAATCTTAGTTCAACTAATATATGTGAATGTTAAAGTTCAGTATGTGAAATGTTAGAATTTAGTATTCTTTTTAGATTGTTAAAGAAATGAAGTTGATTCAGAAAAGTAATGTGTTAGAATGAAAATAAATTTCTAGACTGTGTTTTTCCACACCTAGAAAACCAGGCCATACTCTAGCATAGTTAGAATAATTTAAGTAGATGAAAGAAAACTTTAAGAGATTGAAAATAATAGATAGGGCTATGTATCTGTAGATAGCCGAGTAATTTATTCAGTGTGTAAATTATTATGTAAAGAACAATGCTATGATTATTTATGTTTACTGTTTAATGAGTATAACTAGGGAAAAATGTTGGAAAAGAAACAGTAGGATTACACTAGAGTTATAGTAAAGAAATAGACTGATTCAATAAAATTTATAGAATATACAGTTAAGTATCTAGAATAAGGTATTTACCACAATTAAAAATATTTAATCTTAAACTATTAATTAATACACTGCTAGAATAGGATTATGTTTACAAACCTTTATTAATAAAAAGTAATCAAAGTTACAGAGTTAATGTTTTAATCCTTACATAACTCTGAATCTTTACTAAGTTACAAGACAGTAAACAAATGTAATTATAAATGTAAACAGTAAATAGAAATAAGCTAAGAAATTACCTAATCAGGGAATAATTATTTACCAGACAAGCTTATAACCTGTGCAAGTTAAACCTGAGGGTTGAAACCCTAGTTCTTCATTTATCATTTTATAAACATATTCTTTAATAACAGAGTAAACAAATTAAATTAAAGACTATAAGTTATGCATTAGACAGGTTACAGTCTTACTTCAAGAATTTATAGTATAATTACAAATTCTTTTATTTTTAAAAATAATTTATAAACAGATTTATAACACCAATAATCTTGTAATAATGAATGAAGGTAAACAGAAACCAATGCCAAAATCTATACAAGGGATCCTATCCAGAAAACCCCAGCTACTTTAACCTAACTGACAAATATAAATCTATAGATTTTATTATTTGAACTGAGTTACAGTTTTTACAATAACATTATTCATTTACAAAAGAAGTCATTAACAGTAAATTTATTTCACTAACAGTGAAGAAGAATAATAACCCAATTTACAGTAATACCATTTTTTAAAAACAATGTATAAATTACCAGGGTATTCGAAATAGAGATCAAGTAAAAACCATGAAGACAAGAGCACCCCCATAATTTAAGAAACAAAGTATAAAATTACCAAGCCATAAGGCTGTAATTCTTGTTTACAAGTTAAGGAAGCTAAATACAAGTCACGACATAGAAGTCGGAGTTACCCTGCAACAGGCGAGGGTTTTACTAACAAAGAAACTAAGTAATAACTGAAAACAAAGTATCTAAGAAATGGAGGAACCGAAGCTGAGCTTCTTTTCCAACTGCAAACCATTTTTCCCTTAACCTTTGCAAGCAAGGAGAATGCCACATTTTAACCGGGGCTTACCCGTTGTTTTAGAGGTCAACCATCGTTGGAGAGAATCTTTCCAAGCCTGTTTACAAACTGTCACCTGCAAGCAAACCCAAATATTATAGTTAAAAGTTGTATTTATCAAATTCTTAAAACTGTAACTTGGAATCTATAACGTCAATATGATAAAATCCTTATCTAAAGGTGAAGGAATCTGAAGCCGAGGAGGAATTCTAACCAGCACGACGAACAACACACTTTGTAGAACAAACCCTCGTGCTCACCTGTGACAGAGGCAGCGGGGTTCACATTCCAATTTCACCAACGATGGAGAAGGTTAAACGCTATGGCAAGGGCACCGCAAGGAACCAACACTCAAAACCATGAACAGAGTAACACCACTCTCACGATGAGACAGTGCCTGCAGAAAGGACCAAAATACGAGCTGGGTATCTCTCAACCCTCATGCAAAGAGTTGCAGCACTTCATTACACAAACAATGGAGCTGGAAACAAGAACAAGCGAGCCCTCATGGCCGCAGATAAACCAGACAGTGCAAAGCCAAACCCTCGATAAAGAATGATGAAGTTAGGGTTACGTTGTAAGATTTTAAAACATCCATTTTACGGTGGAGGCTGCTCCACGTGCCCACCAAAATATTCAGTCAGTAGAGGGTCGAATGGTATAGTTTACACTGCATTGTCGAGAAACCAAATTATTGCCCATAATTTAAATAGTGACTACAATGATAATATAAATTGCAAAGTCAAATCATATCATTACAATGATAAACCATAAAGTCAAGCTATGGTAAAGAACGAGATATATATGGTATCGTTAAACCTTATATTATGAAATCCTTGGAATCTTCGTTGGTAAAATAACTATGGAAAGATCGTTAGTATAGTAAAGGCCTTTAAACATGAATCAATAGTACTACTATTGACCATTTTATACCAACATAACGATGCATGACTATGTTATTAGGACTAGTTTTATGTAAACACTATTGGGTAAGAAATTAGTTTATAAATCAACAATGTGTATATAAAATAAATAGTATTTAACCCTGGAATAACTCTTACATTTATAGATATAGTCTATAGTGCCTTGGTATAAGTTAAACTTCTTAGAAGTTGGTGATCTTTTGGGTCTTCATAAGGAACCAAAACTCTAAATGAATCAAGCCAATGTTAGATTAGACTTAGTAATGAAGATATTAAGACTATCCAAGATTAAAGCTAGTATCACTTATTACTATTAATAAATGATATGGTAATGAAATCTTGCTACAATACTTGTGGCATGAAGAAACTTGGAAGATCGGAATCGTAACTTGACGACTATTGTGCAATTGAACATTTTTGTCTATAATACAAAAATAAGCTGATAAATTTCCTCTACTAGAGCATAATTAAAAGTAGAGCTAAGGGTTCAATTGTAAGCTTGCTCTTGGAAGGCCTTAGATTTATTTCCATGCTTATAAGAAATATTTTAAATTTTAGAAATAACAACAGCAGTAAACTCTTATTTCAGAAAAAGTGTTGTTTTACTAAATCATGAGCTCTATGTAGAACTTGTGAGTAACTTAGCTAATAGCTGGAAAGAAGAATTGTCTGAAGTTGAAGTCATACTATGAAAGACATTGAGTATGGCAAGGTTATTGGTCTTTACGACATAAACTTAAAACACTGTCATAGATGCAAAACAAGTAAAGAAAAGTTACTTTACCTCGTAGTACCTTTGAACTCTATTAAGCAAAATTTTACTCTAGCAGTTTATATATGCTAAAGAAGTACATCTGGTTTTAACACTTTAATAAACTCCTACTTGTTCAAAATTTACCTGTTGAACCTGTAAGATCTAGAAATCCGGTTGAGTTAGCAATTGCTAAGAAAGCCCTAGTTAGAACATAACTTCTCACCTACTTGACAAAATAAAACCATCAGTATAACTAAAAGTAACTGGATGCAGATCTTATACATAACATATCAAAATTAATGTGGTATTAGTTTTTATGTGTTTGAAATTAATCATTACTTGTGTTAACTGTTTCATTTATCCACTAGTAATTATCAAACTGTGACTATAGACAATTTATGTTACATTAAAAAATTTAAATTTTTGTGAAAATATGGGGTAACTGACAAAGGTGAAGGGACACGTGCCAAGTAGATATGGGTTAAGGTATTAAGGGTCAATTTTCTACTAGATCAATTGTAACATCAAGTATGTTAAAATAGATCATCATCATCATCATTGTCACCGTCATCATCCTCATCATCATTGTCGACAACACCGTAATGACAATGATTTTGATGATGATGGTGATGAAAACACCAAACATGGTGATGGCGACGATGACCACCCTCTACTTAATAGGATATTAGGTTGGATTCCTTTGTATCCATTTTATGGTTGAGTGAGTGGAATCATCATCATGATTCCAATGATAACAATGATGATGTGATGATGATGATAATGATGATGCCTATTTTTAGTGTGTGTGTGTGTGTGCGTGTGCATATTTTAAAATATTTTAACCATATAATGATTTACATATTTCTTCTTTATACAAGTTAGATATGGATCCTTGATAACTCGCATTGATTGTCTTATATTCAATGGATTGTTAGAGAGGGATATATGGTATATCATGTTAAAGTGGTTGCAGGTCATGGTATATTAGGGAATTTTGTGCAGGAGTTATAATTGAGTTATCTATTTTGAGGATAATGACTTAGTGTGGTAGAGTTTTCAAGGTTAAAGGGTTAGGAAATTAGCTAATGGCCAAGACTTAATGCATATGTGTGAAGGTGTTAATACGCTTTGAGTTAAAAGGAAAATATCTTCTTAACATATTTTAATATAATCATTATGGGATGCTAAAGTCATTGTAAACTACTACATGTTTATTGACGATTATTTTTTAAAAACAAAAGACAATGCTAAAGTCGACTTTATTAACATAGAATTTAGAATTGGATTTTAGTTTTGGGCATGGAAACATAGGTGGAAGATAAATCCATTCCAAAGGGAATTGACTTTCGACTCCACCCATGAAATTGCATTTACATTCATCTAAGAATGCAAAAAAAAAACACTAAAATTGAAAATGGAGGCCCAAAGTTAAGTTAAAAGGGAGGAAACTAATAATGTTTTGTTGCACTACAATTAGCCATATTTTCTTTGACAAAAAATGAATAGAAATGAATTCCCCATAAAGAGCACATAACAAAAAAAAATTGCAATAGAGTACATATAACACTGAAATGAATCCATAATGATGATATGAAGCAGTGCTTACAATCTACTGTAACTACTGCTTAGGCTCAAAATATTCAACATATAGTTATATTTTTCATTAACTTTGTCTTTGTCTTGCACAAAAATAAGTTGTAAAATCAATATAGAAACAACTTTCAACCGACCCAATCTCTTTCTATTGGGATCACTTCTATATATTTCATCACACTCTCCTATATTGAGACCACCTCTCTATTTGCCATCGTGCTCAAATAAAATCTTGAAGTCGCAATATCTTAATGTGATTAAATCGAAAGATGAAGTTTCACACCTTTTTTGATTCCACGACAACTCTTAATATGTCCCCGACGGGGGACATCTATAGAATGTGCAGCGGTATTAGTTGTGTCCATACCAAAATCATATTTTAAAACTAATGTTTAACCACCATATAATAAATAAATAATGAATTAAATTATTTATTAAATTATATATTTATAGCACATTTCATTGGCTAGCCAGCAATGACATTTTCATTGGAAAACACTTCCCGGGAATTGGCGGAAGAGAGGATGTAAGCATTATTGAATGACTGCATCCTGTCAGACTTGATTTGTGCCCCCGTATTTTCTTGCTATTAATGTTTGATTCCATGTTCATGTGTTTCTGAGATGTGTTGAAGTGAGGATTGTTTATGGATACCTAATACATAGCTATTAATAACCATTATTACTGAAACATAGCAATTTACAAATGAAAGGATTGATCACTGGAAGTGTTAGTCATTACCAAAATTTTGACATGGATGCTCCTCTTAATTTACTCGACCTACAACGAGGGTTTTTCAAGATGTTGTGCTCGCCATAGTAGACAAACTACAGAAAATATATTATCACGTTTTGGTTTAAGCCCAAAATTAACCATGGAGTGTCGTACCTACCAAGTTCTTTAGATATCATGGCCAAAATATATATATATATTTTAGTGGAATATATATATATATTAGTGGAAGTATCCATGTCATCTTGTTCAATTTCTTGGTTACTACATCTCTTCAAATGAGAAACTCTTCCTCTATACCCGTTGACCCCAAAGTTCGATTCAATATGCCAACAATGGAACTAAGCTCTAATATCCTCACAGGATAGGTCTCCCAACTACTAGCCTATGTCCATATTCTGCATCTCAACAACAACCATTACATGGGAGCAATTCTTGAAGAATTTAGCAACATGATTCTCTCCATTCATGATAAACTTCTATTCTTTGTAGGTACTAGAATTAGTGTATATGTATTTGTATTTTTTATTATATCACTATCACTTCTGACAACATTACAAGGAGTCATCATGGAGATCTTCTCCGTGATG
Organism: Pseudotsuga menziesii; assembly: GCA_001517045.1. NCBI lineage: Eukaryota > Viridiplantae > Streptophyta > Pinopsida > Pinales > Pinaceae > Pseudotsuga > Pseudotsuga menziesii. The sequence goes on along the minus strand of LPNX010949458.1, from coordinate 9,716 downwards.
TTTGTCCATTGAAATTTAAGGCCACAGGAAAATGTCGATGCAAAGTGGGGAAGTTATAATCTCTAGAACATCAAGATAAAGTCCCCATTAATTATCATGACTTAGGGAGAATGGAATGGACATTTTTGGAAGGAGTCTTGAGCGGCTCACACATATCATGGCTAACCAACCATTTGCATGTAGAACGATCTAACCCATGGGATGGACTCTGTTGTTAGAGTGAGAGAGTTAGGTATAAGAGCAGGTCAATTCTCTTCTTCAAATTTATCTTCTATTTCCTATGTTGCATTGCATATAGAAGAGGTTTGTAAGCTGGTGTCTGTTATACACAACTAACATGCTTGACCCCATGGGCCTCAGTTCCTATGGCATTATCACGACTCCATTTTCGATTGAAAGTGTGGAGAATCAATATCCTTCTCCTAAGGATTAGGGGATAATTTATTTGGAAAACTCCACAAAGTTGCCATCGAAGAGGATATTTCCAAGTTCAAGTCAAGGTGGTTCTTATAGAGAGTAAAAGTTGTTAAGGGCTTGGGGATGACTAGATTGGATGATACCAAAACAAATTCAATGGATCTATTGTATGATTTATTGTACCATACAAATTGATGGGAATGGAAATCGTCGGTAGTGCAGGATCACAAGAGGCGGAGTAGAACTGAACTGGAAGTGGCCCTAGGGCTGGGGTAGGGAAAGGGACAAAGTTCATATTCGTATAACCGGACAAGCTAAGCTCTAGCATCAAGTTTATCTTGTCATTGTTATGTAAAGTCTCCATACCATTGTTGTTGCTCTCTTTGCTATATAATTTGGAGACACACGAGTTGGTCTCTGTTATGTGGGTGTGTTTGAATATTTGTAGTGTAGAGTTGGAATTTATCCTTTTTGTGCAGAGAAGAAACCCACATGGCTCTAAGAAAGCATAATTAATGATGATGAGATGTGTTAATTTTTATATGATGTCATAGCTTAATCTATAACTTGATTATCATTTAATACATTTTCATAATAACAGCATAAAGAGGACCACTGAAAGAAATACAATCACAAGGTACACATCAATTTACCCTAGGAAACCCTAAACTGAAAAACCCAACAAAACTTCCTTAATATATATTACCAGTATGCAGTGACCAAAGAATAAGGTCTCATCAAGTGAGAGACCAAATCCCAAGCATAAGAGCTAAGACACCAAAGACACTTGGCCTCCTCCTTCTTTGTCTCTCCTTATTTCTCTCTCTTGGGCAATACAAGTGTGAGTGTGTGTGTATAAATGAGGTAGGGTGCCTCCCTATTTATACTAAACTTCCCAACTAACATTTTACCTAACTGGGATGAACTACCTAGGTACACTTCACAATAATAATTATAATAATATTTTATGGGTGCTATTGACCCGACTTACAACTGAGGGTTTACCTCATTACATTTACATGACCTTTTACATCAGTAACATCTCCCGAAGGATGAATAATAATAATGTGAAGTACAAGTAGTATATTCTTCGAAGTTACATTATTTCAACACTCCCCTGATAGAAAAAACAACTGGTGTGGCTCTACACAACATCATCGGAAGGGGAGAGAGAGAGGAGGCATCATCAAAATCATCTTTTGGAACATTATATGGGACATCTATAGATCATCGAAATTTTTGAACACCATCATCATCTTCAGCAAGGAGTCAGAGTATTAACATATTCAGTACAGAGTTGAAGTAACATCATCATCATCTTCAGTATAGAGCTAAAATAGCATCATCATCAACTTCAGTACACAACTGAAGTAACATCATCAACATATTCAGTACATAGCTAAAGTTAAATCATTTGCAGCATGGAATTGGGGCATCATCATCTACAACATGGAACTGGAACATCATTAGTAGCATGGAGTTGGAGCATCATCATTTGCAGTATGGAACCGGAGCATCATCTGCAACATGGAGCTAGAACATCATCATTATCTATTGGAACATCATCATATCCAGCATGCAACTGAAACATCATCAACAACATGGAGGTGGAGCATCATCATCTACAGTATGGAACTAGAGCACCATCTGCAGCATGGAGTTGGAGCAACATCATCATCTACTAGAACATCATCACTAGCATCGACAACACGAGGCTGACTCATCAGCATAAAGTTGTAATAACAACAACAACATGTGACATCATCATCAACAACTCGAGGTTGGAGAAACATCATCTATGGAAGGTATAACAACAGCCAACATGATCCCTCCTTTCAGAATTACAGAATCATGGAAAACACATCTGTGGAACTCAGACAATCCTTCCTTTCGTAATTATAGGATCAAGTCTTTGCAAAGCTACCAGTACTAATCACAGTTAACACATAAATACACAAGATGATCCTTCCTTTCAGAATTACGAGATCAAGTCCATCACTGACATCCTAGATAATCCTTCCTTCTGAAATTATGGGATCAAGTCCACTACTAACATTTTGGATGATCCTTCCTTTCATAATTACGGGATCAAGTCCTCTACTAACATTTTGGACGATCCTTCCTTTCAGAATTATGGGATCAAGTCCACTATCAACATTCTGGATGATCCTTCCTTTCAGAATTATAGGATCAAGTCCTCTACTAACATTTTGGATGATCCTTCCTTTCAAAATTACAGGATCAAGTCCACTACCAACATTATGGACAATCCTTCCTTTTGAAATTATGGTATCTAGTCCACTATCAACATTCTGGATGATCCTTCCTTTCAGAATTATGGGATCAAGTCCACTACTAACATTCTAGACAATCCTTCCTTTCAGAATTATGGGATCAAGTCCACTATTTACATTCTAGACGATCCTTCCTTTGATAATTACAGGATCAATTCCACTATCCTTCCTTTCGTAATTACGAGATCAAGTCCACTACCAACATTCTGGATGACCCTCCCTTTCAGAATTACAAGATCAAGTCCATTATCAACATTCTGGATGATCCTTCCTTTCAGAAATAAGGGATCAATTCCACTACCAACATTTTGGACGATCACTCATTTTGGAATTACAGGATTAAGTCCATTATCAACATTTTGGACAATCCTTCCTTTCGAAATTACAGGATCAAGTCCATTACTTCATCATTATTTAAGATGATACTTCCTTTCAGAATTAAAAGATCAAGTCTAAGGATGATTAGTCCTTCCTCATTAATATTTAATACAATCCTTCCATTCAGAATTATGGGATCAAGTCTAAGGATGGTTAGTCCTTCCACATCAACATTTAAGACGATCCTTCCTTTCAGAATTATGGGATCAAGTCTAAGGATGGTTAGTCCTTCCACATTAACATTTAAGACAATCCTTCCTTTCAGAATTGTGGAATCCAATCCAACAAGATCAACATTTAATACGATCCTTCCTTTCAGAATTACGGGATCAAGTCTAAGGATGATCAATCCCAACTAAGCTACCTATTGTGATCAGGATTCCATATCATCAATACTACTCCCCCTTTCGAGGGAATTCCTTACGGACAACACCAAGCTTGTCTATAAAGTGTTCAAACTTCACACGAGGCAGAGGCTTAGTCAACACATATGCAACCTTCTCATCTATGCTCACATATTGGAGCTTTACAACTCCCTTCTGCACCATGTAACGAATGTAGAAGTAACAAATTTCTATGTGTTTTGTCTTATCATAGAACACGGGGTTCTATGTCATCTTCATGCAACTTTGGTTATCACATAGAATCATGGTAGCATCCATCTCCAAATCGAATAGATATGATAACAACTTCTGAAACCATATGGATTCACAATTGGCGGAACAAGTTGCAATATATTCCGCTTCTACAATGCTAAGAGCAACACTGGACTGCTTCTTGCTTAGCCATGGGATCATGGTTGGCTCCAAACTAAAACAACCTCTTGAAGTTCTCTTTCTATCTAAGACACTCCCTGCCCAGTCTGAATCTGTATAACCATACAGTTTGAAGTCAAGATCTCTAGTATAAATGAGACCATAGTCTATCATACCTTTTAGGCACCTCATCACATTCTTTGCATCTACTAAGTGAACATGTTTGGTTTCAACTAGATACTAGCTCAAAGTGTTCATAGCAAAGCATATATCTAACCGGGTATTCGTTAGATACATCAATGAACCAATGATATGTCTGTATAGTGTCACATCCCCTAATTCTATTGAAGCATCATCCAACAAATTTAAGTGTGAATCCATAAGTGTGGCCATGGCTTTGCATTCCAACATGTCAAACCTTGTCAGGATTTCCACTGCCTACTTTCCTTGGTTAAGGAAGATTCCTTCTGGGCTTTTCCATACTTCAAGACCTAGAAAATAATGCATCAAGCCAAGGTCTTTCATCTCGAATTCTCCAGAAAGATTCTTATTACATTATGATATTTGCTTCTCATTGCCTATCAGGAATAGGTCCTCCACATACAACAGTAATATGACAAGTTCATTATCCATAGCCTTGAAGTAAAGTTTAGGATCAACCTTACTTTTGGTAAAGTCCAAGCTCGTAAGAAAAATATTGATTCTTCCATACCAAGCTCTTGGAGCTTGCTTCAGTCCATACAAATCCTTCTTTAATTTACAGACATGTGCTCTTTTGTCTTCGACTTCAAAACCTTGTGGCCGTTCTATGTACACTTCTTCTTCAATAACACCATTTAGGAAGGTTTTTTTCACATTCATCTGGTGTAACTTCCATTTTTTCTTGGCTACTAGTGTCATGATGGTTATGATGGAAGTGTACCTTTCTACAAGAGAAAATGTCTCTTCATAATTGATTCCTTCCTTTTTAGAGAATCCACGGGCCACAAATCTAGCTTTGTACTTCTCAATACTTCCATCAACTATATGCTTTATCTTGTAGATCCATTTGGAAGATACCACACTTTTGCCTTTTGGATTGGGAACTATTTCCCATACATCATTCTTCATTATGGATTGATATTCTTTCGTCATATCTTCTACCCATTCTTTATTTTGAATAACTGCTTCAAAACAATTAGGTTCTTTGTCTACAAGATCACACATCAAAGCCACATAACTAGGAAATGTATTTGGCTTCTTGCTCTGCCTTGTGGAGCCTTCTAGAGCACCATATTTTTTTGCTTCTTGAATAATATCGCGGACCCAAGATGGATTTCTATTGTGGGAGATATTCATATGGGGAGGTTCTTGGGGCTCCAACATATCATGTTCTTTATGAATCTCATTATCATGAGAAGGTGTAACTTCCTTCATCGGTTCTGCGGCTCTGGGAGATACAACTTCTTCATATATTTCTTTAGGTTGGCACTTTCTCGACTTCTTGAGAGTTGCATCTTCACCAAATGTTACTTCCCTACTAATTTCCATATGATGGTAACTTGGTATATATATTCTGAAGTCCTTGGAGACCTCACAGTACCCAACAAATATTCCTTTCTTTCTGGAAGGGTCTAATTTGCTTCTTTTCTCTTTTGGTATATGAACAAACACTGGACAACCAAATATCTTGAGGTGACTTACCTCTGGTTTCTTTCCGGTGAACATTTGTTCAGGGGTTTTGAATCCAAGTGCACTATGGGATATTTTGTTCTGGACATATACCGTTATCCTTGTTGCTTCATCCCATAAGTACATAGGAAGATCTTGACCATGGATCAACGTTGCTTCTGAGTGACCTCTTAGTTCATATAGGCCACTCTCTAGTGACAGATACATCTTCTATAGAACATATTCTTCAACTTCTACTTTTGCTAACTTCCTGGGAGGTTCTTCTTCTTCTACTACTAAGTTAGCATGATGTCTTTTGTTATTCTTCCTCTTAAATTCTTCTTTCTTTGTCGGACAATTTCTAGCAAATTGTGTCCTATCTTGTCACAATGGTGACATTGATAAGAGGATACATCTTTTTGCTAGTAATCTCCCTTTTTATTATTTTGAAACTTATTAGGAGGATAATACCCCTTATGAGTTTCCTTTTTGAAATGATGTTTTCCTTTTCTTCTTTTGGTATGAGTATCTAGAGCATATTCATCATCTCTAAGTAGTGTTTCTTGGTTAGCTACTCTAGCTTCTTCTTGAACACATTCTTCCCATACAACAACAAATGTTAGGCTTTCCTTCCTTGCAGAGACTATCTAGATGAAGGAGTCCCATGGTCTAGTAAGTCCATTGAGAGCGGTCATTACTAGTTCAATTTCATCAATCTTGTCTTCAATTGCTTCTAGTTGTTATTTGAATTGAGAGCCCCTTGTGAAGTATTCATGGACAGATTCACCCTTTCTCATCTGTGTACTTTTGAGTTGGGCTCTCAAATTCATATTTTGGTTGATGTTTCTTCCTTCATACATTCCTAATAGGGAATCAAACATCTCCTTAGGTGTATCCTTCTAATATACTCGAGGAATCAAGTGATCCTTGATTGAATCAACTATGATCCTCTTATCTCTAATCATGTCTTTCTTGTACTTTTCCTTTGCTTCATCTTCTTCAAGATCCGACACAACTCCCTTGATAAAATTTGCAAGATCATTCACTTCTATAATGAGTCCTATTCTATATTTCCAAGCATGGAGGTTTTCTAAACCTTCCAACTTGGCATCAAGTTTAGTGCTTAGAGACATCTTGTCCCGAAGATCAAAAAATGAAAAAAATTGAAAATTTCTTAGAAATGAAAACTATACTCACCAAAATATGTGCTTGACTGAGGCGAGTATGACAATATAGTCAGTTTCTAAACAATCCAAATTCTAACCCTTGAAACTGGACTTGCAAGATTCTGGACTGCAGTTTCTGGTTTTCTAGTTTTTTGGTTTCAAGCCAAACTAGGGCTTTACTTTCTACAGGATCTGCCCACTGGAAAAATTCGATCTTGGTACCAAAATATGTGCCTAGTAGGGGCGCACTTCCCTATTTCACTTTCACTAAAAAAAATCACTTTATAAAAAAAACCCTTATTTCCTTGTCCGGAGGAGGAGAGAGAGATTTACCTCATGAAAGCGACTCTTTTCAGGCTAGATTTCATACCATGTTAAGTTTTCTATGCTGTCATAACTTAATTTCTAACTTGATTATCATTTTATACATTTTGACAATAACAACATAAAGAGGATCACTAAAAGAAATACAATCACAAGGTACACAACAATTTACCCCGGGAAACCCTAAAGCTAAAACTCCAACAAAACTTCCTCAATATAGATTACCAGTATGCAATGACCAGAACAAGGTCTCATCAAGTGAGAGACCAAACCCCACAAATAAGAGCTAAGACACCAAAGACACTGGTCCTCCTCCTTCTATGTCTCTCTTTCTTTCTCTCTCTTGCGCAATACAAGTGTGAGTAAGTGTGTGTGTATAAATGAGGGAGGGCGCCTCCCTATTTATACTAAAATTCACAACTAACATTTTACCTAACTGGGATGAACTACCTTGGTACACTTCACAATAATAAGTACAATCATCTTTCATGGGTGCTATTGACTGACTTACAACTGAGGGTTTACCTCATGACATTTACATGACCTTTTACATCAGTAACATCTCTCAAAGGAGGAATAATAATAATGTAAAGTACAAGTAGAATATTCTTTGAAGTTACATTATTTAAAGAAGATGAGGGAAGTATATGGATTCAAACCAATGTTTTTTCCATTCAAATAAGTAGATGACATAACATCTGTGGCTACTATGTTGCATATATGTCGTTTGTCAACAAGGTAAATTATCTGAATAACAAAAAGATTTATACTCCATCAAAATATTATTTTTAACACCATGTGGGGATTTGAAGCCTATAGTTATTGAGATTATCCTCCGGCCAACCTCTATTGGATCTCAATCCAAACAAAGTTTTACTCACAACAGTGATGCAACTTCGTACAAGCTTTGGAAGCTAGCGAAAGCTAATATGTGTGCCAATGATGATGGTTTTCACTAGCTCATCAATCATTCGTAAGGCGATTAGTAAGTTTCTTGGAGTACCCTTTATTCAACTTTTATATGTGCATGCTTCATGAGAGAGGCTCCTTGTTCCATGGTGACTTACACCCTTGGATAGAATGATCTCATAGAATGACTAAGAGTTTTTACTCATATAAAAGATGATTGTGTCAGGAAAAATTGATTGTGTATACTTCAATTTGATTGCACTTACCCACATTATGGTTGTTGTATCCATGCTATAATCTATGTTTTCTACTCTGGAACCTTTTTTATTTCCCTATCTATATGTACGATTAAAGTGACTTGCGATCAATATTTTCTGTAGCCATTCTTTTTCTTCCATCTTTTTCAAACGCAACCTTGAAGATACACTCCCCCCCCCATAATACATTATCTTGTCAATCAATTGAAAAACCTACCTAATGACAAGATCATTGAAAGAGTGATGCACTTCGGCTCTATACTTCGTGGGATACATTCCTATTGGAAAAACTTAGATATGAACTCACTAATATGATCACTCAACAAGGTACACCAATCGTATTCTTCACCCTTAGTGCAGCTGACACCAAATGGCAAGATTTGCATGCTCTCATGCCTATCCAGGCTCTCGTCACTTCAAATCAACACCATCAATGGAATATTAACAACATTATAGTGAACCCACATATTGAATCACAATACATGCACATTAGATTCAAAATATTCCTTGAAGAGGTGCTTCAAAAAGGACTTCATATAAAAGACTCATGGTGCATGTCTATAATATCTCTTACAGCCTATCAATCTCTTCATGTTCACCATTTCAAAATTTCCCTTTCTAACAATTATTTTTTCCGATGTAAGTATCAATGGAAACATAGGGGGTCCACACACATTCATGGTTTCATATGGTTGGCATATGCACCAATATGGATAGATTGACCCAAATTTTTTAACTGGTATTGATGTTTGTTTACGTGCTCTTTCCCTTCCCAATGTTCAATCCCCTTTGGTGGTTGTTCCATCATCCTTCTCGGTGACTTTGGACAATTTCCCCCTGTAAAGGACATTCCCATGTATGCAGTTTCGTCACGTGGCAATGCTCTTTGGTGAACTTCAAACACTTTTGTCACACTTTCAACCATCTTTCGCCAACAAGGCAATAACCCTTCTCAAATGACCTTTCACCAACTTTTACTCAACCTTTAAAATGCAACACCAACTCTTGAAGATTGGACACTCCTCATGACAAGAACAACCTCCTCCCTTTCACATGAAGATAATCTTTCATTTGAACATTCCAGTACCCACTTGTATGCAACTAATAGCTCAGTTGCACTGCACAACAAACACATGTTAAAACACTTTCACATGCCAGTTGTGCATTGCTTTGCAGAACAAAGGAATCAACATGTCCATCAATCCATAGATGATGAACAATTGGCCTTTAAGGTTCTTCTTGCTATTGGTCAACAAGTCACATTAATTGCTAACTTGTGGGTTGGAGCAGGCCTTGTTAATGGATCACTTGTAAAATTCATTTCCATTGTCTACAACTCCAACAATCAACCCCCTACCTTACCATCCTTTGTTGTTATTGAATTCCTATACTACAAAGGATCCCCATGGGATGCTTCTAATCCAAATTATGTTCCCATCCCTCCCATAACAAGAGGTTCACGGGAAAGTACCACTTCGTATGGCATGGGGTTTAACAATCCATAAAGCACAAGGAATGACCCTACAAAATGCAACAATAGATATTGGGAACATTGATAAACAAGGC
>LPNX010949444.1:4895-25404 GCA_001517045.1 Pseudotsuga menziesii | reverse complement strand
TTGAGATCTTAATATTTCTCATTGATTGAGGGATCTTCTTTGGAAGATGAGAGCTTGATCTTCAGAGACGAGCTTCTTCTTCTTCCCAAAGTCGGCTGAACGTAATCACTTCCTTCTGGAACACATTTCTTAAATGAATGAATTTCATGATCCTAGGAGGCCATCCAAGGTGGCCATCACCACTTCTGCATTCTTCACTTCTTCTTTCCCTGCTTGAAGTTGTTCTTTGATTTGAGAGATCCTTATGACTGCATGTTCTCTGCATTGTGGATCTTCACATTCTTCAGCTGGTTTCTTAAGGTCATAATCTGATCTATGATCTTCCCTTCAAATAGCTTGGTCAAGGAATCAAACCTCATCGATGTCTTTAGGGAAGACACTTGTAGTACAATTTGATTCGAAATTGAATCACCAATGATCTTCTGGGATTTGACCAAGTTCTTCTTGAGAAAGGCTTCTAGCCTCATCTCCCTCTGAAACTGGAACCTCTATTCTCATGTAGGTGTCCAAACCATTTTCTTCAGAGAGATCATATACTTCTAGGCTTGTAATTTTTCAACTTCACCAAGCTTATCATCAAGCCGATGTCATAGATCACTTTGAAAAGAGAACCTCAAATGAACATAGCAAAGGATTAGATCTTACCGATTTGAGGTGTCCGTCTTGGTTCCGGAGCTGGCTAATCTAGGGTTTGTCACAGAAACCCTAATTTTAAAACTCAGAATATTTTAGATCTGATTGGATATACATAAATATCTCTTCAAATGGAGCTGTCCAATGTACTCCATTTCTGAAAACAGTGGAGGGAAGCTCCCGGAACAGGAAGCCCTAATTTTCCAATTTCTTCTGCAGAAATGCCTGTTACGGTTTCTGTGATATATCCTAAATTTATGATCCTATATGTTTGAAATTTTGTACTGAGGTAACCGCGCATGTCCTGGATCCACCACCACAGGTTTCATCAGAATTGGTTTCACCATTTGGGATTTATGATCATTTTCCCAAGGTGACCTGTTACAGGATTGTTCAGAATAGCGAAGTTGTACGGAATGCCACATGTCACTGGTTCATCTTCTGAGTCTGATAATAGGACCACCGAAATTAAAATCCATGCGATTTCTAAAACATCTTCAGGAATTCCATTTGGACCTCTGTAGCCCAAGATATTGCAATTCTCCCCAGGTGTCCTGTTTAGGGATGAATTCTGGAAGAGGCTGGAACCCTAACTTGGAGAGAACATATCTCCTGGAATACAATGAATATGTGGATGAATTTTGGACATAGTGTTCATCAGGATTTTATCTTCGGCCCCTATAATTTTCAGCTCATGATCCTCCGTCAATATCAAAATATAGCGAATGTTCCAAAACATAGCAGTTTTAGTATTTAGGGTTTTTCTAGCTCGGGGTCAAACTAGGGTTTGACTTTCCCGGAGATTCACCCAACCAAAAAACTTGATCCAGGTCTCTAAACTTCGGTTTTGATGAGGAGAAAAATCCTATGCTGGTCTCACTCAAAAATTCCTCTTCTACAGAAAGCCCTAATTTCCACATCGAAAATTGAAAATTCTCGGAATCGAATTCCGCTTCGACAGAACGATGCACCCTTCAAAGGAGAGTCAGCCTAGCCTTCTTTTGCCGATTGATTGTGGAGAGAGAACCAAAAATAAGAAGCCCTATATTCTGTAACTTGTGAAATCTACCCTATTCAGGTTAGCTCTGATACCATGTTGAATTTTTCATATGCTTAACTAAGACATAAGTATATCATTTCATTTTTCATAATAAAAGCATATAAAGAAGGATCACTGAAAGAAACAGTATCACAAGAACAACACAGATTTATCCTGGGAAAACCCTAAAGGGAAAAACCCAGCAAAAGCTTCCTCAATATAGATGCCCCAAAAGGGAAAAAAGGTAAAACCAACAAGGAGATCAAAATTCTGATTCTCCTCCTTCTCCAGCAACTCCTCTCCTCCACAAGTGCGTTATTCCAAGTGAGTGTGTATATCTCAAATGAGGAGCACTACAGCTCTATTTATATTAATTCGTTTACTTAAAGTTTACTCAATCAACATGTCGTCTTAAGTTAACTCATGTAGGCTTGAGTTACACATGTAGGCTCAAGTAACCACACTGGGGTGTTGATGACCCACCTTTACAAATAGAGGGGACTACCTCATGACTCTTATTAGTTATTCCGATTAGGAGCATCGGGGTGCAATGTAATACAAGTGGTTCTCCCGGTTGGACCATCGGGGACCACAAAAGATACATAAAGAATATTCTTCGAAGTTACAATATTTCAACAATTACAATCATGTTGCTGATTCATATGCAAATCACGTACTAGATTGGCATTTGATACACAGACAATGAAGCATTCACATCACATGTAAATATAAGTAACTGGTCATCATAAGTCTTTTTCATTTCAAATATAGTCCAAAAAAGCAGTGTCATAGTTCATAATGTAATGATACAAAAGTGGGGCTTCTGAGCCTCCAAAATATACTACACGATCAATACAACAAAAAGTGCATCTAGGCCTCTAAGCCTGTGAAGCAGGGTGTTGATCATGAAAATGCACGACAGATCTAGCTATCCATCTAAATAGCCAAACTCATGCACATGGTACACCTACCACCTGTCGTTGCATAGCCTCAGGAAATTCCTCGACTTGTGCCATGGGCACTCTGTGTGTTAGTTGGGCAAAGTTTGTGTGGATGTTTTGGAGTGTGCGTTCTGCATCCACTATGTCATCACCTTTCTCCCTTCGGCAATGTCGAGGGAAGCTGTACAGGTCCAACATTTACGTATACATGACTAGTATCAATATGTGTCACCAACCAAAAACATGTTTTTTTATTTCACTATATAAAAAAATGTAAAAAAATAATTCTTAAAAAAAATAGAATTGGGATTGTTACCTATGTCACCGTATGCAGATCCATGTGGAATAGGCATGTTAGGATCACCACAGAATTCTATCCCCTCATAGGGGTAGTTGTCTATAGCTATGATCTTCTTGTGCCACTAGTGGAAAAATTTGGTTGGGTAGCACGTGGCCACTCACCCTCCTCCTAGCCTCTGCATCACATTTTCCCAGCGTAGCTGAGATAGATCCCGAGCACCATGAGGAGTGATCTCCACTCTTGGGCTTAGCTCCACTACGTGCTCAAAGAAGAATGTACTCAAGATGCTTGCAAAAACAAAATTTTGTGTTCTACCCATCTTGTAGTATGACAACTATTGTTTCATGTTACCCAACAATGAGGTACTCTAGTCATATATGGTGGGACTCATGCACTCCACCGCATAGAACATCAATGGCCTATAAGCCTAATGGAGAGATTCCAACCCTGCAATCCTGCCTAGTGCTAGTAGTATGGCCTTGAGGCCAAGATTCTGGATAGATTTTGTTTGGATCTGACTCCCAACATTTTTTGTGTGTATACTCTTCAATTGTGAGGCCACCTCCAACCCCACGAGCTCATAGATTGAATAACTCCCCTCTGTGGGATATTCCAGTAATAAAGCAAATATCCTCAACCTCAAGGATGATGGGCATCCCATCCATCTGGAAGGTCCCTATATCTAGATCCCAGTAGTCCACCAGCATTTGGAGTTGTATTGGCTTGGCTCTTATGCTACCAATATGCCAAAAGTATATAAGCCACGTGCCCTTATATCTTGTTGGGCCATCATATCACCTTGTATATCCCTTTCCACATCTTCATGTTCATGTTCACGCCATTCCAAAACCATCCTGCACAAAAAAATGAGAGTTTCATGATTTTTCACCTAAAACATTGGTATGTGTAGCCTTGTACATGACTTTTTATCAAACATCTGCGTATATATGTGAAAATCGAAGTATTTTCAGCATATATCAGGCCCTATAAGTGGAAATCAAGTGATTTTCCATGTGGTCCTAAAACACCAATTTCAGGGTGCTCCAAAACTAAAATTCAACCACTAGAAGTTAAAAGAAAAACATTAAACTGAAAGAGGATGGGATGAACAATTACCTGATCCAAACAATTCTTGATTTTGTGCCCCATAGCTCCCGGAATCAATGTTTCAATTTCGTGGTTCAAAAGCACTATGTGTGGTAAAAATTCCAAATGGTATGGTAAAAGTGAGTTTTTTACTATTTTATAGATTTTTTTTTGAATTTTTACCCACTATTCTATAGTTTGGATCCTTATTGACTATTTTGGACTATTTGGCCTAATGTTGTGGTTTAGTGACCTAATTTGAGTGTACTTTGACCTAGACTTTGACCCGTTCGTATATATTATAGGTATAATTTCGAACTGACATATAGGTTAGAAATCCATATCCGCTTGCATTATGGATTGACTTATGACCATTTGACCTTAACTCTAGATATGAGCCCACTTTGTAATGTCACAAAACCTTCATACTGCTATTAGAAGTGACATTGTGTAAGTGGTAAATCTTTCCTATACATGGGTGCCCTAGTTACATCCTGTTTTTCAATTTGGTGCCCATGCTGCGATTTCTCCTTTAGGTTTGGGAATCCCTTATAATACCACAATGTCCTTGAGCAAGAGCTTCATATCTCTCTTGAAGTTTATGTTGGCCATCTCCCATAGGGACTCCCTTGTATATCAAGTTGTAATTGCATTTCATGCATTTTACTTTCCTTATTGAGCTTTATGTCAGCTCCCTGCTTCAGTGTTATAAGCCATGTAGCCTGAGATTGTCTCAGTCCTAGCCAAGTAGAGCCTTTTACATATCCTTTGTAGCTTGATCATCCCTTACTAGGATGAGACCTTCCCCCAAGTGTCCTCATCCTGCACATGCTTCCTTGCATTGAGCATAGGTATGTTCCACTGCTTGGAACTAGTTTTCTTTCCCGCTACACTCGTCTCCTCCTAGATGTATACTATAAGCACTTTTATTCTTTTTCAATATGAAAAAATACAAAAAACTAAAAAAACATAAAAATCCGGATGGGAAATGATATTATTTTTGGAAGTTGTTGAGTCATGTTTCCTTCGAACAAGGCACTGTATATCACATCCATTGGTTGGGTTGTTAGTATGACTTTAGGAGATGTACTCGTTACTCTGAGTTTTATCCACTGGCTGCTTATGCTTCCAATCTCTATGGATTCTTTGTTGATTCATCCTGTGTCACAGAGTTGTCCCATTTTGCATGTCCAGTCTATGCTTCCTATGTTTAGTCACCATTTTCCTTATGCTCTTGTTCAAAGGAAATCTAGCCTGAGTCGGCCATTCCTTAGTTATCTTGACTTTGAATTTTGATCATTCCTAGTATAGTTACTAGTTCATGCACATCTTTTTCGTTTTATCTATTCCACATTATCCAACGTTGCTAAGTACCTCGTGTTATTTGATGGGGGATGCCCTAATTCCCTCCTTCCAACGGATTCCATTCCATTGAATTCAGATCATTTATTTTGGAATAGGAGTCTAGAGACCATTGGAGTTCCTTGAGACTTACATTCGTCAGTGGTAGGTTCTCTTGCCATCGACAGTTTTGGGAATACATCAATGTCCCTTGTTCGATGGATTCTTTCAAGTGTTTGAAATCAACACATCTATTCACACTTGTTAGCTTACACTCTATACCTTGGTCCCATTATCATTATCAGTGGGAAATATCATGTCTGTTAAAGGTATACATCAATGACCAGTAATCAAACAATGGACCACCATGTTCGAACTCGACACCTTTATTTGTGTGATGGGACATGTACTCGTAGCGGTTTTCATAGAATACCTCCAAGCTTGGTTGCATTCCACATATGCTATCTCCTTGATCATGCCAGTATTTATGAGATGTCATCTCTCATGACCATATTTCAGTATATTACCATATATCTTCATCCATTATGGATATCTTGTTCATTATATATTTTACATGGCAATGACCACACATGACATTTGTATATCATGCCTATTCATGGCCATTGTACTCTTATGTATCTAAGACTGCTACATGTATATTTGTAGTCACATGCAAATATTTATCATTGTATGGTACTGATGAGTGGCTGGTTCTTCCACCTGGGTCTTCATTAGTCCACTTCTGGGATGGATATAATGTATTTCGTCCATGATGTTACCCCATTGACCTCACATCTGTTATAGCTGATTTTACCACACCTAGTAGATCACATCTTTATGGCCTTCCATGTCCCTCTACAGACTCCTTGGACCCCCTTTTCTCAAATTATACTTTGATGTCCCAAGAAAGTCCCCCAAAAAAACCTATTTGTGTGTATACATGACTTTTAAACCAATATTTGCGTGTACGCACAAATTTTGAGCCAATATCCGCGTACATCGGGAAATGTGCATAAAGACAAAAAAAATTGTCGTTTTCCTCATAGATTCTTGAATAAATTGACTCTTGGCCTTCCATATGCCTTGAGAATGCTTGGAATCGACCCTCCATTTCCTATTGGAGGGCTATATATTGAGCCTATTGGATGCATTGAAGGAGGAGAATTTTGAGAGAAAGGAAGCTATAGTTCATTGTTGCCTCACTTGTTTTTGCTTGTGTCTGCATCCCTTTGTCCCTTCGTACAACACAATGATGCTCTTTTGAATCTTTAATTTGCTTCTTAATTCATTTATTGATATGGAGTATTGAAGTTGTGGAGGCCCAGGTGGAGTACACGGTTTCTCCAGTTCGAAGAAGTGCCAACAAAGTTTGTCATTGTTTTATCTCTATTTTTATTAATAGAAATATCCATTTTCTTTCCAATACATGTTCATAAATAGGAATATTTTTTCCATGGATGTACTTATTTGCTTATTCATGATGGTTTATATATGTAGTCTCACTTGAGATGCTTTAGGGAGGGGTGCAGGAACCATGTTTCCACAGAAGGAATGGGACTTTGGCATTGTTCTTACTCTATCATAGTTTCATTTATATATCTAGGGTTTACGCGCATCAATCACAACATTTACTTATCATAATTAACATTGAACATCAAAACAACATAACTTTAACAAAGACGTCAATATGTATTAACCCAGTAATAACCATAAGACTTCGCATCATTCAAACTAAGACAAAAAAATCATAGATCGCATCATTATAGATTCAACACAAAAGAAGACAAGATTTCAATCATCAAGTTTCATCTTATATTAGCTTCAAAAATCACAAAACATTTGTTGGTTGAAAGCCTCAAACCAAAACACATTCACCCACAGATCACAAATAGATCGCAAAACATATCATGTGAAAGATATAAGATGAGATACCGAAATATATTCGATGTCCTTTAGATCCTACTTCTAAATCTATTTATAGGCTTACACCGTTACAAAATGGTCCACATGGGCTAACTCTCTAACTAACTTGGACCAAACTTCTAACTAATTCGACCAAGCCGACCACACTTTTCGGCATCTTTCTCCTATGCAGTTTGACTTCGCCTCTTGTCGATGTATTATTTGTTGCACCTTGCGCAGTTGATCCCCTTTATGAAATATCCCCAACACAAACTTGGGGCTCGTCCTCATCGACAACGTTAGCTAGACATAGATGGTGCGTTCAGTTTGGCCTTAAAGCTGTCGTGTTATGTTTGCATTTCTTCAACCAGTTCTTTGACCTTTTTGCTCAGTGTTATTCATTTCTCAACCTCTTTCTCTATTTTGTTCTCCTTTGATACCTTTGACATTTTAATTCATTCCTCTAGGGTGGTCGCAAGTATTTCCATAGGTTTAAGTGCCAGCTGCTCTGTGTCCTCCTAGAATTGATCCAACTGCACAGTCCTTCGCTGATGTCTTTCTCGTGCCTTGTCTTTCTAGTGCCTTGTCTTTCTTTTTCCTTGGTGACTCATTGATGTAGTGATTTCAACTAAGCCTCCTTGGTCACCTAATAAATTGGGGCCATATTTCTTAGGTATCCCCTCACTACTTTAATTTGTTCCTATGCCTCATGGAGTTGCATTCCTAATTGCTGCAACTAGTCGTCCTGAACCACTCTTATCCAAAACTGTGTTATTGCTTTGACAATGGAGTCTGATGCTTTATCCAACTCTTCTAGTTGTGTTGTTTCCTCCTCTATATTGCTTCTTCTCTCTGCTACCTAATCTAGTGGTGTACGTGGTAATGCACGTGCTTGCAACTCCACATTCTCCTTCTCCAAATCGACGACTATTTTTCCTAGTCGCAATACCTTCACTTCAACAAAAACCTCCATGGTGATGTCTGGGATCTCTTCACATGCAGCTAAGATGGATTTCTCTAGTCTCTTTTTTTTATCGATAGCCTTGGTCTTTACAATCACCTCTGCCTCTTACGCCTTCTTTATTCATTCTATCTCCGCTTTCGCTTGTGCTATCTTCTCTTGCGACTTGAATAATTGATTGTGCACAATCTCCTCACGGTCCATGATTTCTTGAATCGCTTCATTATACAGTCGTGCTAGTGTATGCATCGGTATCTCATTAACATTGACGCCAATCAAATCAAATTGATGCATGGTTGCATCAACATCTTCAATTCCTTTCGTCAGTGCACGTGGCAGAATTTGTACAAGCTGCACTCTAAGGGTGATGGGAAATGTTATTTTTCCATGTAGTCAATGCAGGGAATTTAAGAGGACATGAATAAATATTACAACGGCCAAAAAACATTGCAGGGAACATGGACATGCTGAGGGGTGGAATGAATATCGTCCATTTGTAAGTTTTCCATTATAAATTTTTTATATTGATTGATTTGGTAAATGTGTGTATTATTTTAATATTTATTATATTAACTGTTATCTATTTATGTTTTCATGTAATTATAAAGGAAAGACATCCCACGGCATATCATCCAAAGGAAGTGCTTTCAGAACAAGTACAGAAGGAACATGGAGCTATGAATAATGAATAACAAGTTAACGATCATATTGAAGACGATGATCATACTGATAATGTAGTTGAATATGATGGTACAAATACATTGATCCATGATTCATTTAATTTTATAATGGATGATGACGATGATCATGAAAATATTGATCACTTTGATGATATTCATGATTTACCTCTTCTTGAGAAGGAATAAGAACCCCTTTATGAAGGCTCCAACACAAATCTTCTCTCTGATATATTGTTGATAATGAACTTGAAGGTTAGTAATGGTCTTTCAAATATTAATTCACACAGATGTTAAGGTATGTAAAATAATCCATCACATATATATGATCGCGACAAAAGCTATCTTTGTTCCTCTAATAATTGTATTGTTAATTCATAAGTCAAATTAATATGGATGAAATGTGTTTCATTCATATTATTTATTTATTATATTAACTAAATTTTAATTTTTATTTGTTTTATCTTGATAGCTTAATTTTTTTTACCATCATCAAATATTTTACCTCGCACATATTGATATTTATCTTCCATCATAAAAGAAATTGGAATGTATTATGAAGCAATTCATGCATGCCCCGATGACCATGTTATATATTATAATCAACATAAATTTTGCAACAAAATGTCCATAATTTCATATCAGTAGATATCAAACAGATCAAGTAACAAAAAAGTTTCCTCGCAAGGTACTTTGTTATATTCCCATTATTCCACGTTTGCAACGACTGTTCATGTGCAAAAACATAGCACAATTTATGGATTACCATGCAAGGAATAGAAATCAAGATGGCGTTATTCGAATTCCTATAGATAGTTCTGAATTTAGAGATATGGAAGATAAATGGACTCACTTTAAATAATAACCTCGTAATATTAGGATTTCTTTGACAAAAGATGGTGTCAATCCATTTCCAGAGATGAGATCCATTTACACAGTGTAGCCTATTTTTGTTATCAACAATAATATTCATCCATGGTTGTCAATAAAGAGGGAGAACATAATGTTGTCAATGATTATTCCAGGTATATTGTGTCTACAATTTTTTTTATTTTTAATGTAGCGGCATCTCGTTTGTCGTATTTTGTTTCCTATGAAACTCCATGCTTCTCCATTTGCAGGGCACTTTAGGTTCCTCAAAATGTATGAGAGGGAATGACGTAACTTCCTTTTGGAAGGGAAAGAAACATGAAATTCAATAAATAGTGTTTGAATTTGATACCTTCCAGTGCCACAAGGGTGAAATGACACTACTTCTCAAATTGCTCAAATCCTTTCCCATCCCTACAAGGATTTGGACAAATATTTCGATCAATTTCATTGAAGGGATCCCAAAATCTGGAGGGAAGACTGTCATCTTGGTTGTGGTTGATCGACTCTCCTAATATATCCATTTTTGTGTTCTCGGCCATCCATATACCGCCTCCTTAGTCGCACAAATTTTCATGGACCAGATCTTTCATCTTCATGGAATCCCTTCTTCCATTGTTTTAGAATGCGACACAACTTTCACAAGTCATTTTTGGACATAACTATTTCACCACACTGGAACCAAACTGGAAATGAGTTCAAGATATCACCCACAAATAGATGGTTATACTGAAGTTATCAATAAATGTTTGGAAACTTATATTCAATGCTTCACCTCTGAACAAGAACATCAGTGGGAAAAGTGGCTCCCTGTCGTTGAATGACGATACAATACTTCCTACCATATTACATCTAAAATGAATCCATATGAAGCAATTTATGCTCAGGCACCTCCACTTCTCCTTCCATACACCCCCAACATTTCACCAGTTCAGGAAGTCGATGTGGTTCTCTGAAACCGAGATCAGATTCTTCACATTTTCTAGGACAATATTCACATAAAAAGAAACTGCATGAAACAACAAGCCAATCAACACCATTCTGAGCGCACTTTTCAAGTCGGTGATATGGTTTTTCTTCATCTACAACCTTACAAGAAATCCTCCTTGAAACTCAAAGGGGTTCACAAGCTGGATCCAAATTTCTGTGTGCCATATAAGATTCTGTAGTAGATTGGGTCCGTTGCATATAAATTGGAACTTCCTCCTTCTTGCATTCATCTAGTATTTCATGTCTCTTGTCTTAAGAATTTTCTTGGCACCATAAACATCAGAGCACAAATTGTTTTACCAGAACTAGATAATGAAGGATCCATCATTTTGGATCCGAAGACCATCCTCGATAAGCACACTTTTCGGCTTAGCTCTTGATCCATCACATAGGTATTAATTCAGTGGCACGACATGCAACCAGAGGATGCTACATGGGAACCACTCCTTCAAATTCAGCAACAATTTCCACATCTAAATATTTGAGGACAAATCTTTTCTAAGAGGGAGGGGATGTTAGGAACCCATGCCAACCCTTATATTTATTTTGTTAGTATATTGTTGTTGGACGAATATGCTTTGTAAGTTGTCTTGTGAGTATATTGTATTATACCACATTCATGGGGAGTAATAATTGTTTATATTATACTTGGTATATAAGTACTCTTGAGTCCAATGAAGGATCCATGAGTTATTTGTATTGATCATGCTCAAAGGAGGTTTCCCCGTCAAAGCGACATGATCAATAAAATTCCTTTTGTTTTTTCTATTTCTATTATATCAAGCATTTTCATTATTTATTACAGTAGGGTGAAAACACGAAGTTGGTATACACATTTTGCTTGTTTTTTGACAAAAAAACTGCAAAATTTTATGTTTTTTCAACTTAAACCCTTTCAAACCCATATCCTCCTTAGGAATTTCACCTTGATGTAAACACAAGAGGTTTAGATAATTATATTTAGCTTCTTACTGTTATTTTTTGAATTTTTTTATGGAAATATAGTACGACAAATATGACGGGAACCAATGACATATACTTTAAATTTTTAGGTTCTGATAATGAGTGACCCATGTGCCCTTCATTCTTTTAGAGATTGTTATTCATTTGATAGAAACCAAATGTACGTTACAAATTTTACTTTGTAAGGTACTATATGTTGAGTATTTTCAGACCTAAACACTATGTTTTTTTATTTTTTGAAATAACATATGTTTAAAAAATTGTGCCTGATTGACACATGTTTGTGTCCTCCCATTTTCTTTCAAATGTGATTCTTATCATACAAACTAAAACTACCCTTTTCAAGAGGACAGTGTAAGGAACATACCTGTGAGTTTTTACATTTTTTTTGTTGTCATTGTGATGATCTTGAATTTTCAGTGTAACTGATTCTCAAAACATTGTATAGCAACTTCACGTTTTCACCCAGTAGGTTTCTCACATCTTACTAGATCTGGAAAAGTCAATTATATATGACACAAAATATCAATGAAAGAGTTTATGTGACTGACATAATTATGACTAATGGATGGATGGATGACAAGTTGATGACTATGAATAATGGCTTGATGAATGGAGGATGGATGAGTGGTGCATTTATGACTTATGTTGCAATGTCATGATGACCTAGGAAACTTTCCTTGTGAACTAACTGCTAACTCTATGCTTCTTTTTTCTTAGAATTAACACTAACTCTTACATAATATTTACACTGACACTTTCGTTTAATCCTCCTATAACTATATTCAAACTAAACATATGGTATCATACTAAAAATGAAACTGATTTTTTTTATGTTGGAATATTATTGTCATTGTCTTACACCCCTGTGGGACATGGTAGGGATTAAGGAAACCTCCATTGATGAGTCCATTGATTGGATTCCCTTCCAAGGTGACAAGATTTTTTTTGTTGTCTTCAGTGATGAACAAGATATGAAATGGATCCAACCACATCATCCTGACTTTTTCTAGGTTTTTCAAAAACTTGTTGTCATACATCAACATGAGTGTGGCATGCTATAGGGTCTTACTCTTAATGTTCCTATCATGTCAAGATTTCTGTCACTGCATCTCAATGACCCTATTGAACCCTGCGATGAACGAGTATTCTTCTAATTCCATTAGTCCTCTAGTTTGTGTAAAAGAGATTCATTATTGGTCATTTTTGTAGCTAAAGCTATGTGCAGGATAGGGAAATAAACTCCAATGGAATTACTACTTCCTTTCCATAAACCAACCTAAATGGGGTCTAGTTTGTGAGCCTCTTGCAAGTTTTCCTATATGCACAAAATATTGATGGAATGCGTTGATCTTAGTCATCACCCTATACATTACAGGGTTTTGTGATTGATTGCTCCAAAATTTTGTTAAATGCTTCAATTGTACCATTATCATGGGGATGGTACAACATATTGTTCTTATGGTGTATCATGAACTATTATGTTTATGCGAATATTGTGTAATTTATGAAATGGGTTCCTTAATCACTCTTTAACACCTTGAAGCATCTAAAACTGGTAATGATGTGCTCGAATATGAAATGCACAATAGTGTCTGAGTTACAATCCTTTATTATCATAGCCTTTGACCATATTTTCGAGTACTATGTTGCAATAATGATATATCATGTTCCATTTATTCATGTTGGTGGGTTAATGGGACCCATAAATCAATCACCATTTTTCAAATGGATCGAGTGCAGTGACAGGGAAGAGAGGCATCTAATTGTTGCACAATGGCTTTCCAACCCAATGGAAAACATCACACTGTTGTAATATATCTTAGCTTCTTGAAACTAAAAAGGCCATCATAGTATTTTTTGCAACACTTTGTGTGTAGTAACCTTCCCTGCATAGTGTTATCCTGAAATACCTTCATGTACTTCCCTTAATAGAAGCAATCGTTCATGTTCTAAAACACATATGTAGAGTATGCCATCAGCTCACAACTTGTAGAGTTTTCCTACAATCAATTGGAAGTCTACATTGCATGTTACTAGTTGTCTGTGTTGGGAAACTGTATGCTTTTTTGGCGCACAACCAGAGACCAAGAATGCTACATTTTCATTAAAATGGTTTGGTACAACCTCAATGTAGGACAACTACACATATAGGAGATCATCATTTAAAATTCCTCCTTTCTTACCAGATTCAATCCTGGACAAATTCTATCGACCAACATTATACTTTCCTTGCTTGAAAACAACCTCAAATTCAAATTCTTGAAATAGGGAAAACCATTGACAGATGTCCCCCCCAAAACTGGCTTGTTTTCCAAGTACCTCAAAGTAGAATGATCTGTAAATAAATTAAAGAAACTCCCCAACAATTAGTGTTGAAATTTCTGTAAATAAAACACCTTTTCCACCTTCACGCTCAATGGTGGTGTAATTCTTCTCAATTGTAGATAATTTTTTGTTGGTGAAGGAAACCTGGTGATCAATGTATCCTTCCCCTGACTAGGAAATGACTACTCCCAACGCAATGAACGATGCGTCCACATGCACATGGAACATGTGATTCCAATCTAGAAAAATTAGGATTAGTGCAGTAACCAATTTCTCTTTCATGATGTCTAGTGATGTTATGTATCTAATATTACGAGCAATTATTTTAATATTAATGTTGTATTAATTAAAACATAGGATCACACCCTTTAGTGAAATGGTGTATTTCAACCTATAAAAGGTCTTCTCATCATTGTAATTAAATCATCATTCAATATTCAATTTTAATGTGGTTAATTTTTGGAATTCGTGTGGGTTTTAGAGTTTTAGTCCGCTTAAGTGGTATCAAAGCCTCGTTTGGTTAATCTGGGCCTTTGACCTTAATTCTCAGACCTTGTCTGATTTTTTTCTTGTAGCCTTATTTTAGGGTTTCCCTAAAATATTGGACATTGTCCAAAAGAAAAAGAAAAATGTAAAAAAAGATAAAAGAAAAAAAAGTAAAAAAACAAAAGAAAGGAAAATGAAAGTAAAAAAAAAAGAAAAGATAAGTAAAGCAAACACATGGCTATGCTTTCCACTTCAACCCAGGGTTTGCTTTGATTTGAATTATTGTAATATATTTATAATAGTTCAATTTTTTGTTTTATTATATAAAATAATAAAATAAAGATTTTATTATATAATAATTAATTATTATTCCTTAAAGCTCACCATTCTTAATAAAACAAAAGTCCTCCTTGCATAAGGAAAATGACAGAAATGAATGAAATTAAAGAAAGAATGGAAAAATTAGAGCTTAACCAAGCCCAAGGTTCTAAAAATATTGAGGGTTTACACTCAAGAGTCAACCAAATCAAAGGAGAACTACACAAAAGCAAATCGAATTATTAGAGACTGTAAAAAAAGAAGTCAATGAAGTAGTATCTTGGGAGATGGAAGGTGTAAAAAGAAACATCATAGTATTGTTCAAATTTTGGTTAAGCAAACTAGAGCATCATTCAGAAAACACAATTACTACATTACTGTGCAATATGTCGAAGGAAGAACAACCATCCGCAAATTCGAGGCAGCATACGACAATTCCTCCCAAAAGAGGAATTCCACAAGAAGAGTTCGATCATGATCTCTCTCCAAATCATGAGCACTCACTTTATCCTCCAAAAAGGAATGGATATCAAATGAAACCCAAGTTAGAATTGTCAAAATTCAATGGAGACACAAAACGAAGCATGGCATGGATCAACAAGTCAGAAGAATTTTTTGTCATACACAATATCACAGTTGATGAGGAAATGATAAAATATGCCTCTATGCAACTAGAAGAGTGGGCTTACAACTGGTACATGCGGTGGAAGGTTACAACATAGGAAACTAAGCGCAAGTGGAGAACATTCAAAAATGATTTCTTTAAGAGGTTTGAAGACTTAAAATAAAAAGACTTCTTCACAAAACTTACTAGACTGCAGCCAAAAAGCGATGTCGATGAATACACTAATGAGTGGGAAGCCCCGACAACACATGTGCCAGAACTCACAAACAGTCAACGCCTATAGACTTATGTGTATGGACTAAAACCTTATATAAGATATGAACTAGAGCTACTAAATGTATCAACCTTGTACAAGGCGAGACGCAAGGCAAAAATCATTGAAGAAAAATTAAAAAAGGCGTGGAACAAAAGCCGTGACAAAGATAGAAGGTCTATTCCAAATACCAAAACCAACACCAAATACCAGCCACCACATCTAAGGAATGAAAACAAAACCACCTTAGAATCCCAATGGATGAAAGAAGGAAAGTGTAAGTATTGCTGTGAGAATTAATGGTAGCAGATGAAAAGAAGAACAAAAAAGTAGGGAAATGCCACAAAGCTAAGCTGTAAATACAAGACTATAACCTTGAGTCAGCATTTTATGCAGTGCCCTTAGGAGGAGTTGATGCAGTATTAGGAATTCAGTGGTTGCAAACACGAGGTATCTACTCAGCAAACCACCAAGAACACTTTATAAAGTTTAAATGGTAAGGATAAAGATACAAATTATATGGGTTCCAACCCCCTCGCACGCAAATTGTGTCATCCGACAAAATGGAGAAGCTAATTTGAAAAGGATCACCAACATATGTCGTATAATGCCAGGAGATGGAATTATTAACTTCAGAAGTAGTTAAACCATATCATCTAGAGATCCAAGGATTAATCCAAAAATACAAAAAGTATTCGAAGACCTCCGCATGGAGTCACTACCAAAAAGGAAGATCGAGCATGTCATTGAAATCAAGTCAGGATCTAGCCTTGTCAATGTTAAACCGTATAGGTATCCACACCACCATAATACGGAGATTGAAATATTAATCCGTGATTTATTGAAATGTGGAGTGATTACAGAAAATTGAAGTCATTATGCAACACTAGTAGTATGGGTACGAAAGAAGGATGGATCATTTAGGCTATGCATCGATTACAAAGGACTAAACAAAATAACTATTAAATACAAATTCCCCATTCCATTTATCGATGAAATGTTGTATGAACTGCATGGCGCAAGGTAATTTTCAAAGTTAGACTTAAGGTTAGGATATTACCAAATCAGAGTAAGGCTAGAAGATGTGGCGAAGACAGCTTTCCAAACCCATGAGGGACATTACGAATTTAAGGTAACGCCTTTTGGGCTAACTAATGCCCTAGTGACATTTCAAGCAACCATGAATAACCTATTCCAGTAATTCCTAAGGCATTTTGTATTAGTGTTTTTTGATGACATCCTTATATACATTAAGACATGGAAGGATCATCTCACACACCTAGAACATGTGCTCTCTATTTTAAAAGAAAACTAGTTCTACACCAAGATGTCCAATTGCACATTCGATAAAGAAGAAGTGAGCTATCTTGGACACGTAATATCTAAAGAAGGAGTCAAGTTTGATCCAAAAAAAATCAAATCCATCACAGAATGGCCCAACCCTACTAACATCTCCAAGTTAAGAGGATTCCTTGGGCTAATGGGATACTACAAAAGATTCATTAGGAATTATGCGCACAGAACCACACCCTTATCCAACCTTCTAAAAAAGAATGCATTCCATTGGAATGAAGAAGCAGAAAAATGTTTTGGAGCCTTAAAAGGAATTATGTCCTCCACACCTATATTAGATACCCTAGACTTCTCCAAACCATTCATGATAGAATGTGATTCTTTAGGTTATGGGTTGGGAGTAGTACTAATTCAAGATGAACACCCGATAGCTTTTCAGAGCAGGAAATTAAACAAGCGAGAACAATTGAAGTCTACATATGATAAGAAAATGCTGGCAATTATGTAGGCATTGGTAAAGTGGCGACAATACCTCTTAGGGAGAAAATTCATGATCCACAAAAACCATAATAGTCTTCAATACCTACTTCAATAGAAAACATTGTCCACGGAACGACAAAAGTGGATAGAAAAAATCACTGCTTTCGACATGGAAATAATACACAAAAAGGGACAGAAAATGTAGTCGTTGATGCACTCTCCAGAAAAGATGAGGATATTACCTCTTACTCCATCTCAGTCACAATTACAGAATGGCTGAATGAAATACAAAGTGAATATGCCAAGGACCCAAAAACAAGCGCTATAATTAACAACTCCAACTGTGACCCCAAGTTTGAATGGAAAAACGATATTCTGGTATAAGCGGAGGATTTATTTGAACTCAAACTCTAAATTCAAGGTTAAAGCAATAAAATAATCCCATTATTCACCAGCCATCGGACATGTAGGGTTCTTCAAATCTTATTTTTGGAAGGGAATGCAAAAAGATATCCAGCAATCTATGGTAGAATGCGACAATTGCCAGAGAAACAAAAGTGAAAATGTTTTAACCCTAGGGTTACTCCAACCCCTACACATTCCAAACCAGAAATGGGAAGAGATATCAATGGATTTCATCGATGGGTTACCTCCATCAGAAGGAAAGGACAAGATCCTTATAGTGGTCGATCGATTAACCAAATTGCTCACTTCATGGCAATAAAAAAAACAGACATGGCAAAATAAATTGCAGAAGTATTTTGCAAAAATGTCTACAAATTGTTGATGTATTTGTAAATTCAGAATGTATTCACTTGTATTTCTTATGTATTGTAACCTGATGTTTATTCTGGAATGTATTGTAATGTATTTGAGTCATGTCATACCCCGATGTTTATTTTGGGAAGTTTCTATAATGAGAAAGTCATGTCAAGTCATTGTGGGTAACCCTCCTATTGGTCAAGGGTTAAATTCCCCACAGTTGTGGGGCCCTTGGGTTATTAGACTATCCTAGTGAAGTTGACCCTAGGTGATTCATTGCAAGTCGGGGCAATAATCCCCACCATTGTGTTCAGGATAAACCTCCTTGTTGGTTGGCGGAGGCAAACTCCCCACAAGTTGCGGGGCACTAGTGTTATTAGACATTCCTAGAGATGTCGGCTTTAGTAAGTAATTGTTAAGTGAGGCCGACATGATCGAGTGGGTTCCAAGTGAACGGAGGAATATAAATAGAGAGTGAGTCTCTCTATTTAGGACACACACACTCACTCATTGGGGCGCATGAGTGAGAGAGAAGAAGCTCTCTCAGTGTGAGAGAGAGAGACTGCTGCTGTCGGGAGATCATCTTTATGTTTTTAGGTTTTACCTTTGGTGCTGATTCTATCTCTAAGGAAGTTGCAAGGCTTTCTCCTTTATGGTTTCCCCGAGGAAAAATCTTTGTGTCTTTTGTCTCTTTTGTTGTGCTTGTGTTTTATTGTTGTGCATGTTATTCTCTCAGTTAAATATCCTAAGATCATAATGGTAGCTTGAATGAAAAAAATATAACACAAATTGCATGTCTTCCCAAAAGTCATCGTCAGGTACAGAGATGCAAAATTTAATGGAAAATTTTGGAGGGAATTCTTTAAACAAATGGGTACATCACTCAATATGAGCTCATCTTACCACCCCCAAACAGATGGTCAGACTGAAGTCATAAATAAATGATTACCATCATATTTATGTTGTTTCGTAACAAATAAACAAAACCATTGGTCTCAATGGTTACACTTAGCAGAATGGTGGTACAATTCAACATACCATGCCTCCTCAAAAATGAGCCCTTTCCAAGCGTTATATGGGTATGAACCTCCAAATTGGAAGGAATTAGTTTTAAATGACACTAATGCTCCAGAAGTAAGGAACCAAGTAGAGAAATCCCAAAAAACAATTGAATTACTTAAGGATAACTTAATCATGGCATAGAATCGCATGAGGCAACAAGGAGATCAACACAAAACCGAAAGAGAATTTGAAGTAGGAGACTGGGTGTTCATAAGAATCCAACCCTATAAATAGTTATCCCTTAAAAGTGGAGGGAAACATAAGTTGGCACCAAATTTATATAGACCGTATGAGATTATCTAGAAGATTAGTCAAGTGGCATTAAAATTACAGTTACCTGGTAAAAGTCGCATCCACAATGTATTCCATGTATCATGTCTCAAAGAATTGTTGGGTAAACATCAAACAGTACAAACAATACTTCCTATGTTAGATGACGAAGGAAGGGTCATTTTAGAACCCGAGAAAGAAAACTTTGTCCTCGAACACTTAAGGAATATCTCGTTAAGTGGAAGAATTTTCCAGATGAAGATGCATCATGGGAGATAGAAAAGTTTTGTCAACAATACCCGTCCTTACCCTTGCTTTGAGGACAAAGCATTCTAAAAGATGACGACAATGTTATGTATCTAATATTACGAGCAAATATTTTAATATTAATGTAGTATTAATTAAAACATAGGATCACACCCTTTTAGTGAAACTGTGTATTTTGACCTATAAAAGGTCTTCTCATCATTGTAAT
Organism: Pseudotsuga menziesii; assembly: GCA_001517045.1. Lineage (NCBI taxonomy): Eukaryota > Viridiplantae > Streptophyta > Pinopsida > Pinales > Pinaceae > Pseudotsuga > Pseudotsuga menziesii. The sequence continues at coordinate 5,348 of LPNX010949444.1, read as the reverse complement.
TAAATCATCATTCAATATTCAATTTTACTGTGGTTAATTTTCGAAATTCATGTGGGTTTTAGAGTTTTAGTCCACTTCAAGTGATTTCTTACACTCTTGTGTCCAGATATATTTAACTTCTTTTCTCAAGAACTCTTCTAGTTGTGCTATAATACTGGCATAACTTTTGATGAATTTTTCATAATAACCAGTGTATCCTAATGCCATGCACAATCCTTTTACATTTGTTTTGGCAAACAAATTTGTTGGAGCGGGACCCCGCAGCTACAGAAGAAGCTGCTAATTTTGGCGGAAAGAGAGAAGTTTAGCGGAAAAAGGACAGGGCAGAGCTACGACGGTGTAGCACGTTTCCAGCTGGAGAGCAGAGCCGGAAACCACGACTTTTGGGATAGAAAAGTCAAGAAGACAACGGTACCAGAGCGGCTGAGAGAAGAAAGCTCAACCACTGTATTG
>LPNX010949412.1:184986-205019 GCA_001517045.1 Pseudotsuga menziesii | reverse complement strand
AATTCTCTTCCACAAAATTTTTAAATAACCTTGCCTTAAAAAAATAATAACATTTTACTCTCTCCAAGTAAAAAACTGAGTCTATAAAAAAATATTTTCTCCAGAGATTCTTTTTAGCCCAAAAAAATAGGAAGCATTAATCTTTTCATCATTCTTTTTCTTTTTTCTTTTTTCTTTTTCAGCCCAAAAAAATAGGAAGCATTAATCTTTTCAGCATTCTTTTTCTTTCTTTTTCTTTTTTTTTCAGCCCAAAAGAATAGGAAGCATTAACTTACGGTTAAAATTTCGCTATTCCAAAACCTTGAAAGTCACCTTCTTCAAACAACCTTTAGCACCTTCCAACCAGGTTCCAACCAGACCAAGCTTCAACCGCGTACTCTGATACCACTTTGACAAAGTGTCCTCAGACACATAATTTTATTAATGAAGAAGGAAAATAATTACATCACAGAGATGTGAGGGCTAAATCCCGAAAGATTACCTCACATGGAAAACTCGATGGATTTAAATATCCAAAGAGTAACAACTAATTTACCGTTACCAAAACTAACTAAGGGACACCTCACATAATCACGTGACTGTGTAGATGCCCTTTTACATTTATTAAACTAAACTTCTAATTATTACATTTTTGGATCATAATTCCTAACTGTCATATCTAAGGAAATTATTCTTTAGTTATGGAATCTCTTGTGAGAATGCATCCTTGAGGTATTCCCATTCATATCATGATTGTTCAAGTTTTATATATGGTGTATTCTCCTTTTTATGTCTATCAAGATTTTCTGCATGATTGTATTCATATACTTTTGTTATTACTAATATTTAATGACCCTTTCATTATCTTCCTTGTAGATTTGTAACTCCACTCTTACACTTATCATGGCCTCTGCAATATCTTGGGAATTTTTTTATCTTTTATTTCCATTTTATTCTACATTTTCATTTTATTAATGCATATTTTTTTCCATGGTATCCATTTAGGATTCGTAAGGAAATTACAAAATGGTGAGAAATTTCTTGGCCCGAATCATGACTCAAAATTTCTGAAATCAACTATTTGAATGTTATCCTTTACTACCCTTTATTTGGTTATGTATTTGGAAACGTGTTTATATAATTACACTTTTTAGTTCCATTATAATTTTAGGAAAAAAAATTATGTTTCATGCATTTTGGAAACTACCCAATTTGAATTTTTTGTCCAATCAATTTTTCCATCTCTTTTGTGTTTAATTTTTAGAAGTATTTGAAGAAGTAATTCAGAAAATTACCATGCATATGTTTTATCCTTCCAATTATATTTTTAATTAAATAAAAACATTTTCATTCATGAGATTAAGATGTTGGTTGTGCAGCTCAATCTTCCAGATTCAAAGATCTTCTAATTCAGTTGGATTTGTACCCTAGTTTTGTATCCTTTTTAAGTGGATCCTAGCAGGTGATTGGGTGCATCAGCCCCTCCCCATATGGGGAACCATACCGCCTAGTTGGGTTGTTTGGGGGATAGTGAACCTCCAGTGGGGTTTTGAGGGAAGCACCACCAAGAAAGTGGGTTCAAGGATGAAGCCCCAATTTTTTTTGGTTGTTTATTTTTCCAATGAATAGCAGGTCCATGGTATTGGGTATCTTCTGGTATTTCACAATGCAATCACTCTTTAAAAGGAAGGAAATGTATTAAAATTGTGCATTGTATTGTAGTGTTGAGAAAGTTCATTGGATCTATGAGAGATACTATGAGAGAGTGAAGAGGAATTTTCATTGAATGTGTTGTAGGTTGTATCCCTTCATTTTGGTTGACGGTATAATAAAAAGGAATGACAACTTCTGTGTGGACATGGCCCATCTTGGGTGAACCACATTATATCCGTGTCTCTCTTGTACTATGTTCATGTGTTTTTTATTCACGCATTGTTTATTTCATTTCTCTTCAATCCTATGTTTATAAAACTTAAGGTTAAAATATGCGTCTCTATGAAAGTATCAGTTTTTCCTATTTTATGCACTTTTCCTGAAATTTCATCTTGTCTCAAACACCAAAATCAACCACCTATATAACAAAATGTAGGGATAGAATAAAAACATTTGTACAAGAAACTTATAATGCTTATGGAAAGGATCACTCATAAACTTTCATATATATAATCTGATCGTCAAGTTAATTTCTATAAATTCCTAGAATTTACTAATTTTCTCATTTGAACTTTTATAAAGTTGAAATATTTGTCAAAAAATACCATCTCTTATACTAAGCATTTATAGGAAATATTCACTTCAAAAAATTCGTTCAAATTGATGGAGAACTAGAATGATTAAACAACAACAATTTTTTTTTGGGTTCTTCGCTCATTTTTCATTCCTACAAAATTTCCAAAATCCTCCAAAAAATGTCCCTAAATAGTGGATTTTGGTTTCTTTTTTGCACATTCTATATTGATATTTATGAAAAAAATATCTAGAGAGTTTATTCATTCATTTTTCTTATACTACAATATCTATTATTTTATCATCGACTAGGTTATTGGGTGAATTTTTTTATCAAGCTATTTAAAAACAATTAATCCCCAATTTTTTAAAACACTGGGTTGAATCAAGAATCTAGCTTTGATGGAATTGTTCTATCCATCAGCATTGGGTATTCACCCTAAATTTTTTTTTCTAAATATGATAAAATAAGATATTATTATATTACCAAATAAAGAAAATCCCTCTAGAATTTTTTTAATATTTTCTATGCTACTGAAGTGGCACATGCTTGATCGGGCATGTGACATGTTATGTGGTGATTCCACACCATGTTTACCTATACCGAATGTGGTATCCCTTGGTGTTTCGATGTCATATTTTTTTTGGTCCATTCGAACAGTTGGGACACTATACGAATACATGGATGACTGGTAAATATTTTATAGAGGAAATGTGACTTGAAGCTCCCAATTCTATGATGAAGGAAGAAGAGGGTGAAGAACCAAAAACCAATGCATGGAACCTTTCCTTGTTTCCTGACCCTGAACCTCCATTCTTCTTCCTTGCGTCCTTAGCCACTGGGATGTTGTTGTTGTAAATCAGATGTGCCATCATGTCTATGGTATTCTTCATACATGAACTCTCTAGATACCACCCTTTTTGACAATAGGTGCATTTGGTCTTCTCTTGATTATTCTTGTCCTTTTCCTTGTAAGGATTTGAAGCCCCACCTGAAGATTTGGGTCTTTCTTTCTTCTTCTTGTCTCGTTGATTTGAATCCTTGGATTTCTTCTTTCCTTTGGATGGATTCGAAACCCCTGCAGCAAGAGTGTCATCTTTACTGGATTTAATGATCCTCGTCTACACTATCTCTTCTTGTTCTTGAGTCAATGACTCCATGAAGTCAGCCAATGCAGGTATGCACCAGTTTTGAGCTCTAATATTTTTAGAGTGAAATGTTCTTACACACATAGAGTACTCTTTCCCTATATTCAAAAGTATGGAAAATATGATTTGTTCCTCCTTCTTCTCTATGAAAAATTGATTGAGTTGAAGCACAAACAATTTGAACTTGGTGAATAAATATTGGATTGTCTCAAAATGAGTTGGACTCAAGGAGATGAGTTCATTTTCAAGCTGGTGACCTCTCATCTCATCAGTCTTCCTGAAAAATGCTTGAAGCTTAATCTATGCTTCGTTGGGAGTAGCTATATTGTCTACATGGAATAGAAAGTCTCTCAAAACGTTTAGACAAAGCATTCCAAATGTCTCATCAAGCCCGTTGAAGAACTTCAATTTCTCAACAACAAAGTTTGGTTCAACCTTTGTCCCCATGGTGACCCTGTACAAGCCTTTCGACCCCAGTTGGATAATCATTTTGGCCTTCCATTCAAAATAGTTTAATATGATCAACAAAACATGGGTCTTCTCCATTTATTCTTGTGCTCTTAGTGACAAATTGTTGATTGTACCTAAAATGCAAACACTTGAATCTATCTAGAAAATACCTCAAGAAACAACTCAAACACTATGGATTTTATTTTCATCTCCAAATATTTGTGATACCATGTGAGAATTGATTCACAATTTTATCTAAGAGCCAAAGAAACTCTCACAATTTGATATCGTTTACATAACATGCAAAAAATAACTAACAGAGTGGAAATTCTAGACACAAATGAGATCAATAAGAGATATTATTATGATTGTCCAACATGTAAATATGTATGGATTATATATATATTACAATAGGGAAAAATTGTGATGCCTTGGAGGCCATGTGAATGCATACAACTGTCAACTCAAGATTTTACTCTCAAACCCCCCAAGGTGGACGAATGAGCTTCCTAATCATCCAAAATGTTCACTAATGCATGTGTGAACATGTTAAAGTCGTGATAAACATAAATTGAGGTATTTTAGGAATAGGTGAGAAAATGGGTGAATGGGAGTGGCTCTAGGAGGCACTAACTACCCAAGGAAGGCCAAAAACCACCTAAAACATTCACTAGCACCTCAATTCAAACAAAATCCATGAAATTGGAGATGCAAAGCACATGATGGTTGACGTTAATCAATGTGGGTGCTTGGGTTGTCAAAAATATCAACCTAGAGTGCCTCAACTATGTAGAATGATCAACTAGGAGCACCTTCACTATGACTAAATGACCAATTTACCTAAGTCTAAACCATAGACTCACTACTTGAATGAAAATAAAATGTGCCTAAGGTTTATGACCATGGTACTAAGGTGTATTGTGCTATAAAAATAATTATCTTCCCAATATCCAAAGAATAATTTTTTCAATGGGAAGATAGGGTTTCGTTTTGGTGATATGATGACTCTCATAACATGCAGGGTTATGAAAAAGATGAAAAGGATAAAATTCCATCCCCATGAATGGCAGATGGATCCTCAAAAAATGAAAATAAACCATTGGTATTTTCATTAAATGGAGTGAGGTGGAAAGGACCTTTATGATGAACCCAACCTTAATCCACTTGTGAGATGGAATGACAATTGAGGCATATGGTGTGAGCGACAATTTATTAACTTATCACATGGTGGGTGACCATTGATGAAATTTAAAGGGATAGTATTAATTTCTAATTGAACGGAATATATTCATCTAACCCTTCAATTATGAATGGTTACATAAATAATTGTACTTCTATAGCTAAATTTGAGAAAACAAAATGCTCATTAGAGGAGCAGAAAAGAGATGATTATGTAATTTTGGGGTCTCATGTGTTTCTTATAGTATACTACAATAGATATGTGTTTGTCATTTTCACAAGAGGTTGATCAATGGTGTTCATATCAACAACAAAATGGGGTTGGAAAGGAAAGAGGCCATCGGAGATTGAAGATTTCCTAGAACATCACAATTTGTGTAGAATTAACATAATCCTTCTTCTTATTCTCTTCTTTCATTCTATTTCTCTTTGTAAGCACTATCTAAATATCCATATCATGGGAAGGAAATAAAGAGGCCCATGAAAAAATATTATATAGTATTCTCTCATGACTTGATCATAGTCATTTTTTTCATTTTGTTGTATAGTCTAGATCAAGGAAATCCACCACTCGCTAAAGCAATGAAATTTTCAGGTAAATTTTACTAGTTTCCTTCCATTTTGTTTAATAAAATAATGGATCTACATATATTTTTCCCAATTGGTTTGTTGTTTAGTAAATCTGTGTGAAGAGAGTATATAGTTTCCCTTACTCATAAGCTCGTACTTGTTCATATCTCCTTAATTATATATCAATGTGTAACTATANAAAAAAAAAAAAAAACAACAACAACACAATATTTTAGCCTTTGCTTTACTAAACAATAGAGGCTAACTCCATACACCACTTGATTTTGTTGTAAATATAGTCAAATCTTGATAGATAATTATGTCACATTATTCACTTTATAGATAAATAGGTGACATTCATGGGTTACAAATAAAAACAACTACCTTAAGAAACATTGAGGTTACCTCATTGTAATCGGAGGGTTATCTCGAAGGAATATAGTTATACAAGAGGGCTGGTCCTTCCTTCCATCTTATTCCTCCCAAATGTGAGGGTATAAAGTGAAGTTTTGTGAGGGATGCAATATGAGGGAAACCAGAATTACTTTCCATCTTTAGCAATGTTCATTTATTGCTAACTATTAGAGAATATAAATCTCGAATTCATTTTTGATTGATCAAAACCTTTTGTTAATACATGAGGACATGAGTATTTGAATTCACTTTCCAAGGGATCCACTGGATTCCAAGGAGACTCTTAATCCTCTACTTATTAAAATTACAAGTCCTTACAACATGTAAAAAATTAACTATGGAACCGTAATCCCATAGGATTAGGTTTCCAACATGCCCCCCACCCCCTTAATTCAAAGTGATGTTTGTAAGTTCGAGCATGTTTTTAGAACTTTCAAACTTTTCTCATCCAACTGTGTTGGCGAATATTTTTCAATTTGATTGTTCGTGGAACAATTCCATAGATAAATTGTCTTGCCTCTACATGACGTCGAATAAAATGGTACTTCATGTTGACATGCTTGGTTCGATCATGAAATTATGGATTATTGGAAAACATGATTGCATAAGTATTTTTTATCAATAATGGAGCAGTGTTATCTTATTTATCATCCAAACCTCCTAGTATCATCCTAAGCCACATAATCTCTTTCATTGCTTCCACGACAACCACATATTTTGTCTCTATTCTCGAATCTGGTGGAACTAATTATTTGCATGATCTATAGAAGATAGTTTCTAATCCAAGACTCATTTTCTATCTAGAAGTAGATACTCTTATCTCTTTGTCTCTACCAACGTCTAAATAAGAGTACCCAATAAGATTGAAGTCATCCATGTTATATTACTTGAGTTCAAATTCTTGACTCCCCTTCACTGTATCTTAGAGCTCTTTTAGTAGTAGACCAATGTCCTTGACAAGGTTTGTGCATGAAACTTGAAAGGATTCTGACAACATATAAATATATGGTATTGAGGTGGTAAGGTAAATAATGATTCTTATAATTTGTTGGTACTTGGTCACATCCTCAAATTCTTTTCCTTCAGTCACTACGAGCTTCAATTTTGGCTCCAGTGGAGTTAAGAGAGGGTTGTATTATGTAACGAAAAATATGTTTAACAATTCTCCAACATAATTCTTCTAGGATATGAATATGTACTTAGGATGTTGTGTCACTTAAATTCCCAAGTAGTAGCGAAGGTGTCCTATATTTTTCATATCAAATCCCTTCTTGAAATATTTATTTTATATGCATGCAATAGAAATTTCATTCTTACCTATCATGAAAAGGTCAACTAGATATTCCACAAGAAACACTTTAACAAATCTTCCCACTTTAATTACAAATATGGTTGTGTCATCAAGATTATAGTGTTTGAAATTTAACTTCAAAATATGCTTGGTTATCTTTTCACCCATGTGCAAGGTTTTTATTTCAGGTCACACAATGAATTGACAAGCTTACATACCTTGTGTTCTTTCTCATTCACAACAAATCCTTTTGGCTGAGACATGAAGGAATTCTCTGTCTAGTCTCCTTTCAAGAAATCTATTTTTACAACCATTTGGTGGAATTTGCACCCATTTTGTGTAGCTAAATAGAATAAGGTGTGGATGGTATCACATTTTCATATGGAGGATAATGTTTCTTCATATCCAATTCCTTCCTTTTGTGTATTTCCTTTCACCATAAGCCACACTTTGTGCTTTTCAAGTGAGCCATCTGATCTATATTTTCTCATACCCACTGGTATCCAATTTGTTTGGTTCAAATTGGTGAGTAAATCAACTTCTAGGTTCCATTCTTCATGAGTGCATCATACTAATTATGCATGGCTTATTCCCATGATGGTCCATGTTGAATAGTTGAAAAGTGGATTGAGCACTAACAATATTTCCAACTACGAATGACGATCAATAAATTTGGATGTTAATGCAAGCTATTGTATATTTTGAAATAATTGCTATCAAAATCAGACATTTTGTATAATGTATTGGACATAGTTTCTAAATTGAAATACAGAGGATTACTAATAAATGCAATAATTACAATTCTCTTGGCATTTGGATTATTTTGGACATTTATGTTGTCTTATTTAGTATGAAAAAGGGGCTCTTATTCATATACAATAAGATAAATTTTCTGATTCTATTGCAGTATTCAATGTCATTGTGAAATGTTACTTCACTAATTAAATATATGGATGATATTACAATACATGTAAAAAAGTATGATATAACAATTTGATCCAAAAATCATACCCAAGAGAAATATACAAAATTAAAATTATATTAATACTATTAAAAAAAGTATTTCATTTTTTTATGAATAATGTGATTAAACAAAAAAAAATATGGATATTCTAGTGCCATGTTAATAGGAATTGTTTGCCAAACAAAAAAATTCCATTAGAGGAAATTTCAACTCAAAATGGGCCTCTTAAGGAAAATTAATAAAATACTAGTTTAATAAAATAATATTTATTAATTTTGGAGGAAGAAAAGAAAAAACTACTTTTTTGTTCGTATTTTTGACATATCTCCCTATGTTTTTACTCAAATTTTGACTGGGAGAGCTCATTGGATATAGAATTAAATTCTAAATCCAACGAGTACCGACTCAGCATACTTTTAACGGGCCCTGCTACCCCAAAAACAAGAAATACTTGGAAAAATGTGATGATGAAATCATGGCATTTTTTTTTAGGTATTTCTTATTTTTGGGGTAGAGAGGCCTATAAAAAGTACGCTGAGTGGGTACTCGTTGGATGCGGAATTTAATTCTACTTCCAAAGAGCTCTCCTTATCGAAATTTGAGTAGAAACATAAGGACATATGTCGAAAATACAAACAAAAAAAGTAGTTTTTTTATGATACCTATCCCCAGATTTATATTAATTTTTTTTAAGAGGTGCTCCTTTTTTTAATTTTAAAACATTTTGATTCGCTAATACATGATGACATGGAATTTGTATTATTTTTTGAAGGCCCGTTTTAAATTGAAATTTCTTCGAATGAATCATTCTTTTCATACAATGTAGCACTAGTGTGGTTAAAAAAATAGTGCACTGGTGCGACAATATACTCGTTGCATGCCCTGGTGTTTTTTTTTATATTATGCCCTAATGCGCTAATGTGTGTGTGTGTGTGTGTGTGTGTGTATTTGCAAGAAAATAGTCCTTCTATTACTTCATTAAAAAAAATACTATTACAAAACCATGGATTACGTCAATGCAACATGAAACAATAGACTATGTTCTATAATATCTTCTTCCCATTCCATGAAACTAGAGGAATGCTGTTTTTAGCAAATTCCAATGTCCTAATCCATGGAAATATTCTACGCTCTATCCATTGAAAGGTTTAAACATATTAAAATAGAAATAAACCATACATATAAGCTCTAGAAAATAAAATACTAAACATAAGGGGAGGAAGGGTTATGCCATCTTCACCAAAATGCACGCATCCTTCTCACCTTATTCCTCATTTTCATCAATATTTAGGTCACTTTCCTGGTCACTATTGTCTCCCTATGGACGGTTGAAGGGAGATTCCATGAGACCAAGAACCTCGTTCATATGCACAATTCTTTTTTCAGCATCTTTTTCTAGAAGGACTAATGTGATTCTCACCATATCGCCAAACTTTCTCGTTCGCACATGGATCTAGCCAAAATGAATTTTGGTCTCCAATATGGGTTCATAATAACATCCTTCCCAAGTTTCACCTTGAATTCTCCCTATATTTCTTCTTCCATTGTGGATATGTGCTTTACTATGTAGGTGGTACTTTCCTTTGCTAAGTTCTGAGACCAATCGATGACAATTTCCTTAAGATTGGTCTCAGTCACAGATACTACCCATTTTTTAACCTCATCTGATTACATACCACATCTATGGAGTCTGCTACCACAAATTTTCTTGCTACACAATCAATTATACTACAATATGGGAAGATGGAAGCAACTAAACAAAAAAACAACCTAGCCAAGATAAGTAACCATCTCCTCCACCATTTTATCTAATCAATTGTGAGGGATTACCTTGATGTCCAAGGGGATAAAGTTAATAATCACATGTATCTATATGGCAGCAATAAAATCTAAATCGACCATTAAACAATAATAGCACCATAATCTCATGATCCGAACATACACCATGCATAGTAAGAAGTATGAAATCTCAAAGCACCATGAACAATGAATATGAGCCATGCCTAGAAAAAAATGTGGGATTGCATCAACAACGGCCTCAGTACTCATCATAAAAACTGAGTTAATACTAAAGGGGACATCCACCTATGGTTGCATGCTTCCAACTCCTTGTCTCCCCCACATTTCCTTCCAACTGTACACCCAGATCCAAGAGAGGCACTAATGTGTATTAACCTCACCATTAAATCTTAAAAATTAAGCAAAAATCCATCTCTCAGTCAACTTTACTAGTCTTTTTTCCTTTAGTTATCACAATGGTTATTTCTAATAGTTAGTGGGAATTGGTGCTTTATAAAAGTTGGTAAGCACCAATGCTACATTTAGTATAGATCAGGAAGGCATATATTATTATAAAATAAAGGTTTCATTTAAAATTGTGGTATGCACCAATGTTATATGTATTATCAAGAATCAATCCATATATTGCTTTCAATTTTAGGTTGTCATCGATGCATATATTTACTTTAAAATAATCGGTGCATTTTTTGTTGATTAGCACTATCGCACTTGTGTCACTCAAGTTCACTAATAAGAAAACCTTCACCAAAGCCTCCAATCACCAATTTTTTTAGTTATTATAATTTTTCTTAACAACCTCCACTAAAACATCTAGTACCATTAGCAGAGTTTGTAACATTTTTTTTTACTAATCTTGTAACACTAAAAACATCTATTATAACCTCCGATATAGGATATTTTCCTTGTAGTGCATTGATTTAAATAACAATGTCTATTTCACCACTAAGGGAGATAAATATAGTTTCGATTCATCCAAAATCATAATGTTTGGTGCCATTTCAAATGGGGAGGATCATGTTTTCCATTGTGTATTTTTTGGAAATAGAACAATATTAATTTTCTTGATAGGAAGTGTGATGAGTTTAAAATATCACTTGAGGATCATACCGTGAAGTAATATCAATTGCTCAAAAGAAACTCAATTTTCACATCCAAGACACGTTGTTAGAAAGACTTAAAAAGGAATAGTACACCTATGGTGATCCAATCCAATTTCATTTTATTTGACAAATACATAAAGAAAAATATTTGAAACCCCATACAAACTTAGTATTGTAGATTAAGGGTCTCATAACACAACTAGAATTCCAAATGAAAATACATCTTATAAAAGAAATACATATCAAGAAGATTTGTAAGTTTCCAAATGGATAAATATAATTTATATGCCAAGATTATGAAATATAAATACAAAAATCAAAGTACAACTTGAGAAGATTAAGAAAACCTTGAAAACTATGAAGAAATGATAGTCCTTTGGGATGCACAAGAAGAATCATGATGATGATGAAAAGGGTAATTGAACCTATAATAGATATTACAAATATTACAAGTATGGAAAATATAATCACAGTAAACCTCATAATAGATTTCAATGCCATTAGTTCATTTGTCTAGATAATGAAAAAACAAATAAGAAAAAAAAAATAACCATTACATGCTAGGTTCAAAGTCTATGAACCATTACATGCCACTACATTTATTGCACTTGTGTTTTAATGGAGAATGCACAAACACAATATACAATCTGCAAGGGCATTAAGATAGTTAAAAGTGATCCTTACAAGTGAAATAAAATCTATAATCTATTTCATATGTAGAATGTGGAGGCACAACCACAAACTTCATCTAAAAGTTATCCATTCAACTTATTTATGGACATGGAATACACAATTTCATAAATTTGCCAATAAATAATTTTTTTGTGTGTGAAGTTTGAGTATGATAGACACCTTGGTGTAATAAATAAAAATAATATCTTATCATCTCAAAGGCCCATTCCCATGGATTTCATAATTCAATGCTTCAACATTATTGGAATAACCTTCAATATATTTATAAAGTTGCTTTCATATTAGTTTCACAACAATATTAATTAATAATATTCATATTAATTAAGAATATTCTTATTATTGATCTTTTTCCACACCTTAAATCATGTTAGATTGAGGTATGCCAACCATATTATTAAAGTATATAGTTGTGTTGGATATACATCAAAATATCAAACTAACTATTTTGAGTCATCAAAAATACCCCATGCCATAAAAAATATCCATATTCATGATTTATAGTGCAATATATTTATAAAGTTGCTTTCATATTAGTTTCACAACAATATTAATTAATAATATTCATATTAATTAAGAATATTCTTATTATTGATCTTTTTCCACACCTTAAATCATGTTAGATTGAGGTATGCCAACCATATTATTAAAGTATATAGTTGTGTTGGATATACATCAAAATATCAAACTAACTATTTTGATTCATCAAAAATACCCCATGCCATAAAAATATCCATATCCATGATTTATAGTGTTTTCAGATATGGGATAGATTCTCTAATGAAACTAAATGATGGCTACTTAAATTTCTATGAAGTTAAAGATTGCGTAGGCAATAATATAGTGTGGTTGGCAAATTTCTAGATTCTAAGTCTAAACAAAAAGGAGATATTGGAAAAGGAAATGGGAAGGTTGGGGCGTGCATGTATTGTATCATATCCANATAATATAGTGTGGTTGGCAAATTTCTAGATTCTAAGTCTAAACAAAAAGGAGATATTGGAAAAGGAAATGGGAAGGTTGGGGCGTGCATGTATTGTATCATATCCCCCCGCCAAGGAAAAAGCATATATGTAGGGCATGAGTATCCCATTATTCAAAAACACAATTGGGTAGTGTGCTTTCTATCATATGCCCTCGGTATTGAAAAAAAATGCAATCTATAGATATCATGTGTAATTAAAACAAGACAATTAATATGCATGATCATTGGATACTGTGATTTTATCGCTGTATGAATGGAGAGCAAATTTATTATACATACGCCTTGTCTAATTAAATCAAGTCAAGTTATATTTATTTCATAGACACCATATTTAATTAAGTCAATTTATATTTATATTTATTCTATAGGCACCTTATTTTAATTAAATTAAGTCAATTTATATTTATATTTATTCTATAGGCGACTTATTTAATTAAATCAAGTCAATTTATATTTTTCAATAACCACCATGTCTACTAACACCATGTATAATTAAATAAAGTCTAATGACTACTGCAACTTTATTACTACATAATAATGAAGACAATTGAGTGTTTTCTCGAAAAAAATAAATAAATAAAAAATTTATGTTATTCAATAAAGCCAGCAGAGAGTGTGCACTGGTCATGAAGATACACATGTATTTTATAGAATTGGTAGTGTGAGAATTTAGTTTGTTATGTTGTAAACTCCTTCTCACAACTAAACATGCATCATGTAAGGTCATTAATGAAAAAGTAAAATATATGATTTCATGGGCGTTTGCAACTTATTTTGATTACACCCATCCTTTTTTAATCTATCATTGACATCACCCAAAATCATCAATTTTTCATCAATTATGAAGTCAAAAGAATCCCACTTTTAGAGTATGACCTTGGGAAGTGGAGTTGAGGCCCACTTTAATCTCCTAAAATGTAAGTACCGTAAGAAATAATTTTGTTGATCTCCTAAATTGTAAGTACCATCCGTAATAGCCGTGTTAGAATTAGTAGGAGGTAAACTCTAGTGGGATTCTTCATTTGCAAAAATTTCAATCTCAAAAACATAGATTCTTCATGCTCCCAAGTTTCTTAGATTCTTAAATGCTTCATGGTCCAAAATTTTACATTATTAAATTCTTCATGCTCCCAAATTTCAGTGAGAAATACAGTATCAATTCATTCATGATCCAACTTAACTTGGGGAATTTGTTTCATGGAATCCCCTATAGTTCTAAGAAAGGATCTGGAGTGTGCTAAATTGCTAATAAGAGAGGATCTTGAGTGGTACAAATTGCTATTTATTAGTGTCTTTTTTGTTTCTATCCCAAATGACGCCTTTTCTATTTATAATTAATGCCCATTTTCCTTCCTTCCTAGACTCTTTTACCTTTTGAACCTCCCTTATTACTTCAGCTTGATCTTATGGAATGAGATATTCATTTATTCAAGATCCTTTTAGACCCAAGGTTTTGTTGAGAATTCCATATTTCTTGTTAGTAGAGCTATCCCCAACCAAGATTACTCTATCGTTATTCACAATATTTTCCCGATCTCTTTACTTCCATGATATTGGCGGTCTCCATTTGTACCTTATTATGTACCTATTCCTTGAAAACATCTATCATATAAGAAAAGATGATGAATCTTAAAAATCAGTTAAAAAATGTACAAGTCAATAATTAGAAGCATACTATATCTTACAACATCAAGGTTGGACATTATGCAAGCAATAATATTGGTTGCACAATTTCTAGTTGCACTGAAAGAAACTCATGTGCAACAAGTGAAAATAATAATCTAAATCGAAACCTTGAAATTCAACTTGTAGTACTCAAGCGGTGAACATTTTACTCTAGCAAAATATACATATGTCAATTGGGTAGGAAGGGTTGATGATAGGTGAAGAAAATGATCATGGGGATCTTCCCTTTGAAATTTATGTCAAAGCATGATAGTTGGAGACATGGAATTCTTTGATTTTTTTATTGTAATACCTATCAAAGAGGCACTTTTGCTTAAATTACATGTTCAATAGTTCAAAAAAATGCTTCATGTTATTGACATTTTTCATTTTCCCAAGTTGATACAAGAAAATTGATTCTCTACCATCTACATTAAATATGGTCATTCTTTTCTTCACATTACTTGAGTAATCATGAAATTGAAAATGATTCCTCTTTCCATGAATCCAAGCCTTAGCTTCTTGTTTAGATATGAATTAATCGTCGAATATAGAGGAGTTTCCCTTTCAAAAAATTTCATATTAGTTGTCTTTGAAAGGTTTTTTACTCTTTGTAGATCATAACAATAAGGGATTGAATTATTGATTAAGTCCTTAGAGGAAGATAACTTGTTATGTCCCCATCCAAATAAGTCTACTTCCAAATAATGTTTCGGCAACCTACTACTTCCCTAGGTTGAGATGAAGACATATATTTTGTAATAAGGGGATATTGGACCCAAAAGGATTTTAGATAACCATATTAGCATTTAAATGGGTCACATAAATAATAAATGCTAAGAAAATAAGGTGGCATTAGTTCATGAATATATTTGGAATATTGTGGATCCTTTGGGTCACTAGATTCCCCACACACTTGTCATGATCTTCATACAAATTCGAATCCATGGGGAATGTAATGTTATTGGAGGGTGATGCGGTGTAAAATAGAATATCATGATCGAATGAATTCGAATTAGTAAAGGAGAGTAACTCCTGTGGAAGAGGAATAGAGTAAGAAGACAATGTGTGCCACTTGGAAGGAGATTCCATGCACTCTATTAGAACTAATGATGAAAGATTCTATGAAAAATATACCAAATTCAAACCTGATTGTAGAAGTAGGAAAAATATTACAAGACACGGATAAAAATAGTTGTACCAAGAGGGCGAATTTGGGATTTATAGGTATCCATTCCAATTCGGGAAAGAATTAGAGCATTAAAGAGGAGGACAAGTGTCATATGAGTTACT
Organism: Pseudotsuga menziesii; assembly: GCA_001517045.1. Taxonomy (NCBI): domain Eukaryota; kingdom Viridiplantae; phylum Streptophyta; class Pinopsida; order Pinales; family Pinaceae; genus Pseudotsuga; species Pseudotsuga menziesii. The sequence goes on along the minus strand of LPNX010949412.1, from coordinate 189,264 downwards.
AAAAGACTAAGATGAGTTGGAGGAAGCCGGTGGAGAGAAATTTGACCTTAGGAGGCCTCATGAAGTTAATAAAAGGATTTCATGAGGAATTATAATAGATTTTCATCATTTTATAATTGGCCTTTGGAATTTTGGAGAGATTTTTCTTGTCCATTCCATGGTGAGTGTTCACTCTCCCTGGTTCTAAAGCGATTTCGAGGGAGTTGGATTCCTTTCCAAGTTCTTTGATGGAGGGGATATTCATACCTCTCATTGGAGGTAAATAAAAGTGTTCTAGTTTCATGTTGAAGTTCAATATAGTTCGAATTTCTCATCTATCTCCCTATTTTATTGTTCCTTCTTCTCCATTCCCCCACACTCTAATGTTGATGGTGCACTTGTGTTGCACCTGCAACTATTCCCCAAAATTCTAAAAATTTTAGGCACCCTCCTTTGTCTTGGATTAGCCTATTTTTCTTCCCTGCTATGATGCACTGATTTCTCAGAATGTTTTAATGCTTGGATTGCTCTGTTTTCTGCCTTGGAACGCCTTCGGAAACTAGCCGGATTGCTGCTATTAAACGTACTTGAAGCTTGTTGAAATCGGAAGTTGTTTTGCTTGAGTTTTCCGCCGTTGTGGCTGTTTTGAAGATTGTCACCCCGATTTAAGATCCTTCTGACTGCCGATCCTTGTATTTACGGCGGGCGCTTTTGTGATTGGGCATCGAACGCTTTGTCGATCTTTATCCCGCCGTTGCGGATGAGCTTTTGAAGTTGACTTCCAGTTTTCTCCCGACTTATGTGTTTTCCACTGATTTCAAGTTTTAAATCGGAACCATTGACCATGTTTTCTTCCACCGTTCCGGAAGGTTGTGAGCTTTCTTTCGTCGACTTGAGATCCTCCCGACGTCCGACGCATGTAACAAAAATTGGAAGCTTTCAGGTTCTTTGCTGCGGCCGTTGCAGATGGTTTCGAGTTTTCACCTCCCGATTAGAGAACCGTCCGACAGCCGATCTGCCGATTAGTGCCCGCCATGCGCGTATACCCGGCGTGCTAAATGTTGGACCCGTCTGCCGTTGCGGAAGGAAGACCACTCTCGACTGCCGATATGAAAACCCTCCGACGCCCGATTTATGGTCTCCTCGCACATGTGAAAGGTTTATATATACGGAGACATCGTTTGGATTATTCTATTGTTTGTTTATGTTGCTCGAGCTGTCGCAGTCATCTGTGCTGTCGACCCTTCGAACCCCATGGATCAGCATACCGGTACGCGCGCCCAGCTGTCAGTTTGAAGCCCAACCGTCCTCGCCCAGTCAGCTACACGTCGCTACCAGGTAGGCCATTCTTGTCGTTCTTTGTTCCTTTCAATATTTGTAGGATGCGGTTAAGTGCTTTAGGCAAACCCCATTTTACATACGTACAAAGGTCCGCCCATGTTTGTGGTTTGCCGTAGTCGTTTTTCTTCTCTGCTCGGTGTTTTGCGCCTTCATATTGAATTTTTTTTCGATTAGGTTAACTGATAGCGGTTAGGGGGGGGGGGTTCCTTTAAAACCCACATATTATCTCGGCTGTAATTGTTTCGCCCCGCGCGTAGTGGATGAAGGCATGGTGCAGGCGGCTGTTACGTCGCCTGTACCTGGTTTTCCCTTATGATGATGAGGTCCAAAAGTGTTTTGCGGTGGTTTTTCTTGTGATTTAATGGTCCCTCCACCGGTCAATTTCCCCAGTATGTGTGCCCGGTTTCGAGCCCCAATCTTTTGCCCGCGCCGTCCCACATAGTCCGTCGGTCTCGACTGTCTGAAACCGTAGGCTATGCCATTGTAGTGGTTTGCGGTTTGAGGATAGCATGGATAGGGGGGTTCGATGAGAGCGTCGTATGCAGAAAAATGTTGTTGAAGCCCGCAGTGTATTTCTGAATTGATGTAATCACCTCCCACGAACAACATTGTGGTCAAAATGTTTATACGGCTAGCATGATCTTTATATGTATAACCCGTTTCTTCATTTGCTGGGCAATGGACCACATTGACGAATTGTTGGACAGTACATTTGCACTTTGCTTTTAAGATCCATGCATTTGCGTTGCAAATTGTTTTAATAGGAGAAACGGCACTGCGAGATGATTTCCCACTATATTGCACATGATTTAGTCTTTTTATGCTAGTAATTCTGATAGTTAGGGCATTGTTGGATTGTGCATACATGCATTGGTTTCTATGCCTGCTTTCACTTTAAATGGCACTCTGCATATGGATGTAATGTTATTGCTGTTTTGAAGATGCTTGATGGGATGTTGTAAATACCATACAAAATGTTTTGCATCATATAGACAGAAGCACGAAGTAGTGTGCGTTTGATTAGTCGAATATGCAAACTTATATTATAGTTTCATCAACTAGTTGCTGCCATGATGTACATAGATAAAATAAAGGGTTGCACTTTGTCTTGTAAATGTGTGCACCTTAAATACTACAATGTTATATATGGCAGGGAGAAGCCGAGCCCACAATGTCCAAAAGGCAGAAAAAGAAAGCCCCTATGGTCGAAGAACAACCAGAAATAAAGGTCGTCACAAAGACTGAATATACATATGAAGACACCCAATGTATTTCTGGTGTGGAGCCTGAGTATAAATGGGGTGACATATACAGACTGATTTCCCGCAAGGAAGTTCCTGACATAGGTCTTGAAGAAGAACCCATATATGCAAACATAGAAAAATCCGCCATCATGAAGGTGGCTACAAGACCAGAGCTGTTCCCTTGTTCTGAGGTGATTAGATGGATTCTACCCCATACAAATACAGCCACAATGTTCATAGGGAATGTGGAAGGCCAGGGCTATGCTGCATTTAGCCCAGGGTATGTGGCGTTGGCCTATCATCTGCCACAACCTCAAATCTTTATATCTGATGCTTGGCTGGATAACATCAGAATGGACCTGGTGGAAACCCTCAAGAAGATGCTCTTGCAGGGAAAACTTTATCGGTACAAAACATCCGGTGAATATGACACAGCAAGCTTGAGGGCTCCATACAGATTTATAGCCCTAATGCTTAACATGATCTTCGGGAGAGCTAATGGCAGACTCTTCAAATTTGAATGGATACCCATTATGTTCCACGTAGCAACCCAAGGAACAATATTTAATTGGGCCATCCTTGTATCAAGCAGTCTTTCTTCTTGTTTGGCCGCAGCACAGGGAGGAGAAGCCAAGAAAAATTATGAATTCTACATGAGCTCGATATTGGTAGATTGTATAATGTGCAACCAACCTTTCCCTAGTCTCAAGTGTGTTTGGGATAGGGAAAGGATGCCTGTGTATGCTGCCTATAGACCATTGTGGGCTCAGCAGTACCATAGCCACTACAATGAGGTCTGTGAGCAATTCATCATGCCACTCTACGCACTCATCTTCCAGAAGGAGTGTGACTATATGTCATAGGAGGATATGCGGGTAATAGAAGAGCATGCAGACTATTTCCTGACTGAGAATGGCGTGTACATCAGAATGTTTAGTGGCATGAAATGCCCCTTACTGCTTCCCAAATATGCAACAGATTATGTTATTCATAAAGAGGCAGTCAGGCAGGTATTCATTGATGGGATAGGGAATTGTCTTTTTTAGCAAAAGAAGGCTACATATCCCCCGCTGCCATTCAAACTAGGTAGCTACAGATTTTCCAAGGTAAAACAAGCTGCGGAGTTCATAGAAGAATTGGGGAAGTTCCATTTTGGTGAGATGACTTTTCGAAGGAATGATACTCACAGTAGAATGGCAGAGCACTGTAAAGAACCTAAAGTACATTTTGAATACACTCACCACTTTGACAAGGAAGAATATGTCTTCCGAAGTGCCCCTAGCTTGACAGCTCTAAGAAGGAGGTTTAAGCCTAAGAACCCCACCAAGGGTGGAAAAGGGGCTGAGCAAGCCAGAGCTGAGCAGGCCAGAGCTGAAGAAGAGGCCAGGAGGAGATAGGAAGAGGCCCAGAAGCTAGAACAGGAAGCTGCAGAATGGATGTAGAAAGGAGAAGAAGAAAAAATTAAAGCTACCTAAGAAGCAGCTGAAAAGGCACAAGAGGCAGCTAAAGAAACAGAAGAAGCAGCCAGAAAGGCAGCTGAGGAAGAAAAAACAAAGCTAGAGGAAGAGCTCCAAAAGCAGGAGGCTGAAAAAACAGAGCTGCCACAACAATCGATTCTTGAAACATCAACAGGACAGACCCAGGAGGAGGAAAACCTCGAGGTACAAATCCTTCAAGTACCTGCTGCTAGCACCCTGGTGACTCCTATGCTCTA
>LPNX010949412.1:154812-179938 GCA_001517045.1 Pseudotsuga menziesii | reverse complement strand
CAAAGCTTGACAAGCATGAAATACTAAAATGGCCACAAGATCCTCTCCGTCCGTGAATTAAAATATGAAGTATCTTGTTCACACAAAAGGACACTATGGGATAGAGGATTCTGAATTAAAATTCAGTAAGAAAGGCCTGCAGGAAGACTCATATCAAAGGAATAAAAATTAAATAGCACAAAAGTGCAAATTGGCATGGGAATGAGGAACAAAACGATTATACTGCTTGCTATCTGTTACAATCTTGTGGTGTCCAAGCTGGAAACTACCTAAGGACAGGCAAATAAACCTCACATACTTGGCCTCAAAAGAGTTATTCAGACCTAAAACATTGCTGATGTTACCTTCTCCCAAAAGATCGGGCTTCTTCTGAGTAATTTAATGCATAAAATGGGCTGGCTTAGGAATGCAAACATCTAGAAGATTTCAATTTTAGTCATACAGTCTTGATCTGGGGAAAAGTTAATTCAGAGATCTGGAGTTCACCAGGTAGTCGCCAATTGTTGCACCTGCAACTATTCCCCAAAATTCTAAAAATTTTAGGGACCCTCCTTTGTCTTGGATTAGCCTGTTTTTCTTCCCCACTGTGATGCAATGACTTCTCAGAATGTTTTAATGCTTGGATTGCTTTGTTTGCTGCCTTGGAACGCCTTCGGAAACTAGCAGGATTGCTGCTATTAAACGTACTTGAAGCTTGTTGAAATCGAAAGTTGTTTTGCTTGAGTTTTCCGCCGTTGCGGCTGTTTTGAAGATTATCACCCCGATTTAAGATCCTTCTAACTGCCGATCCTTGTATTTACGGCGGGCGCTTTTGTGATTGGGCATCGGATGCTTTGTCGATCTTTATCCCGCCGTTGCGGATGAGATTTTGAAGTCGACTTCCAGTTTTCTCCCGACTTATGTGTTTTCCACTGATTTCAAGTTTTAAATTGGAACCATTGACCATGTTTTCTTCCGCCGTTCCAGAAGGTTGTGAGCTTTCTTTCGTCGACTTGAGATCCTGCCGACGTCCGACGCATGTAACAAAAATCAGAAGCTTTCAGGTTCTTTGCTGCCGCTGTTGCGGATGGTTTTGAGTTTTCACCTCCCGATTAGAGAACCGTCCGACGGCCGATCTGTCGATTAGTGCCCGCCATGCGCGTATACCCAGTGTGGTAAACGTTGGACCCGTCTGCCATTATGGAAGGAAGGCCACTCTCGACTGCCGATATGAAAACCCTTCGATGCCTGATTTATGGTCTCCTCGCACATGTGAAAGGTTTATATATACGGAGACATCGTTTGGATTATTCTATTGTTTGTTTATGTTGCTCAAGCTGTCGTAGTCATCTGTGTTGTCGACCCTTCGAACCCCATGGATCAGCGTACTGGTATGCGCGCATAGGTGTCAGTTGGAAGCCCAACCGTCCTCGCCCAGTCAGCTACACGTCGCTACCAGGTAGGCCATTCTTGCCGTGCCTTTGTTCCTTTCAAGATTTCTAGGCTGCGGTTAAGTGCTTTAGGCAAACCCTGTTTTACATACGTACAAAGGTCCACCCATGTTTGTGGTTTTCCGTAGTCGTTTTTCTTCTCTGCCCGGTGTTTTGCGCCTTCATATTGAATTTTTTTTCCGATTAGGTTAATTGATAGAAGTTGGGGGGGGGGGGGGCCTTTTTTCCTTTAAAACCCGCATATTATCTCAGCTGTAATTGTTTCGCCCTGCGCGTAGTGGATGAAGGCGCGGTGCAGGCGGCCGTTACACCGCCTGCACCTGGTTTTCCCTTGTGATGATGAGGTCCAAAAGTGTTTTGCGGTGGTTTTTCTTGTGATTTAATGGTACCTCCACCGGTCAATTTCACCAGTATGTGTGCCCGGTTTTGAGCCCCAATCTTTTGCCCATGCTGTCCCACACATTCCATTGGTCTCGACTGTCTGAAACCCTAGGCTGTGCCATTGTAGTGGGTTGCGGTTTGAGGATAGCATGGATAAGGGGGTTCGATGAGAGTGTCGTATGCAGAAAAATGTTGTTGAAGCCCGCAGCATATTTCCGAATTGATGTAATCACCTCCCATGAACAACATTGTGGTCAAAATGTTTAGACGGCTAGCATGATCTTTATATGTATAACCCGTTTCTTCTTTTGCTGGGCAATGGACCACATTGATGAATTGTTGGACAGTACATTTGCACTTTGCTTTTAAGATCCATGCATTTGCATTGTGATTTTTTTTAATAGGAGAAACGGCACTGCGAGATGATTTCCCACTGCATTGCACAAGATTTAGTCTTTTTATGCTAGTAATTCTGATAGTTAGGGCATTGTTGGATTGTGCATACATGCATTGGTTTCTATGCCTGCTTTCACTTTAAATGGAACTCTGCATATGGATGTAATGTTATTGCTGTTTTGAAGATGCTTGATGGGATGTTGTAAATACCATACAAAATGTTTTGCATCATATAGACAGAAGCATGAAGTAGTGTGCGTTCAATTAGTCGAATATGCAAACTTATATTATAGTTTCATCAACTAGTTGCTGCCATGATGTACATAGATAAAATAAAGGGTTGCACATTGTATTGTAAATGTGTGCACCTTAAATACTACAATGTTATATATGGCAGGGAGAAGCCAAGCCCACAATGTCCAAAAGGCAGAAAAAGAAATCCCCTATGGTCGAAGAACAACCAGAAATAGAGGTCGTCACAAAGACTGAATATACATATGAAGACACCCAATGTATTTCTGGTGTGGAGCCTGAGTATAAATGGGGTGAAATATACAGATTGATTTCCCGCAAGGAAGTTCCTGACATGGGTTTTGAAGAAGAACCCATATATGCAAACATAGAAAAATCCGCCATCATGAAGGTGGCTACAAGACTAGAGCTGTTCCCTTGTTCTGAGGTGATTAGATGGATTCTACCCCATACAAATACAGCCACAATGCTCATAGGGAATGTGGAAGGCCAGGGCTATGCTGCATTTAGCCCAGGCTATGTGGCGTCGGCCTATCATCTGCCAGAACCTCAAATCTTTATATCTGATGCTTGGCTGGATAACATCAGAATGGACCTGGTGGAAACCCTCAAGAAGATGCTCTTGTAGGGAAAACTTTATCGGTACAGAACATCCAATGAATATGACACAGCAAGCTTGAGGGATCCGTACAGATTTATAGCCCTGATGCTTAACAGGATCTTCAATAGAGCTAATGGCAGACTCTTCAAATTTGAATGGATACCCATTATGTTCCATGTAGCAACCCAAGGAACAATATTTAATTGGGCCAGCCTTGTATCAAGCAGTATTTCTTCTTGTTTGGCCGTAGCACAGGGAGGAGAAGCCAAGAAAAAGTCCGAATTCTACATGAGCTCGATATTGGTAGATTGTATACCGTGCAACCAACCTTTCCCTAGTCTCAAGTGTGTCTGGGACAGGGAAAGGATGCCTGTGTATGCCACCTATAGACCATTGTGGGCTCAGCAGTACCATAGCCACTACAGCTAGGTCTACGAGCAATTCATCATGCCACTCTACGCACTCATCTTCCGGAAGGAGTGTGACTGTATGTCAGAGGAGGCTATGCGGGTAATAGAAGAGCATGCAGACTATTTCCTGACTGAGAATGGCGTGTACATCAGAATGTTTGGTGGCACGAAATGCCCCTTACTGCTTCCCAAATACGCAACAGATTATGTTATTCATAAATAGGCAGTCAGTCAGGTATTCATTGATGGGATAGGGAATTACCTTTTTTAGCAAAAGAAGGCTACATATCCCCCGCTGCCATTCAAACTAGGTAGCTACAGATTTGCCAAGGTAAAACAAGCTGCGGAGTTCATAGAAGAATTGGGGAAGTTCCATTTTGGTGAGATGACTTTTCCAAGGAATGATACTCATGGTAGAATGGCAGAGCACTGTAAAGAACATAAAGTACATTTTGAATACACTCACCACTTTGACAAGGAAGAATCTGTCTTCCGAAGTGCCCCTAACTTGACAGCTCTGAGAAGGAGGTTTAATCCTAAGAAACCCACCAAGGGTGGAAAAGGGGCTGAGCAAGCCAGAGCTGAGCAGGCTAGAGCTGAAGAAGAGGCCAAGAGGAGACAGCAAGAGGCCCAGAAGCTAGAACAGGAAGCTCCAGAATGGCTGCAGAAAGGAGAAGAAGAAAAAAGAAAAGCTGCCCAAGAAGCAGCTGAAAAGGCACAAGAGGCAGCCAAACAAATAGAAGAAGCAGCCAGACAGGCAGCTGAGGAAGCAAAAAGAAAGCTAGAGGAAGAGCTCCAAAAGCAGGAGGCTGAAAAAACAGAGCTGCCACAACAATCGATTGCTGAAACATCAAGAGGACAGACCCAGGAGGAGGCAAACCCCGAGGTACAAATCCTTCAAGCACCTGCTGCTAGCACCATGGTGACTCCTACGCTCCAGCTAGTGCCTTTCATCCAGAAAAAGGGTGAAGAAGTCCCCGACTTCAATACTGTCTATTATGACAGGGCCACCAAAAGAATAATGAGGAGGACAGAAAAGAAGGTTGAAGCAAAAGACCTATCAAGGAGGATGGTAACAGATACAGTCGTCATGCTAGGGACAGACAAGGATCCTAGGCTCACGATAAGATCCGGGGCTACACTAATCGATGCCTCTGAAGATAACATAAATCGGGTAATGATTGAACTAGAGTCAGTTAAGAAGACCTGTGCTCAGCTAAAAGACACACTGAGAAAAGAAAGAGATGAAGGTAATAGACTCAAGAGGAAATATGAGCACATGCAAAGGGAACTCGAATCCTTAAAAGGTGAAGTCTATATGCTTCAAGTGGAGATGCGAGGAAAGGGAACAGCACAGGAGTCCCTAGAAAACGTACAACAGGAAGCCCAAAGTCTAAAGAGTGATAAGGAACAGTTATTGGCAAACGTGATAGATCTGGAAGAGCAGCAGAAGATCATATATGAGGCCAGTGATTCACAGATTCAAGAGCTGAAAGGGAAGCTAGCTTCTCTGACTACTGATCTGGAGGCAGCCAAGGAACAGCAAGTCGATTTGCAGCCATTTAAAGAATATATCCTGGCCCAAAAGGATAAAATGCTACAACTGCAGACTGCTCTGGAAGAAGAGAGGTACAAAGTCCTTCAGATGGACAACAGGCTAGAAGAGATCATGGAAACTTCCTCATACTTCGCTGATCGATCTCAGGAGGTGCTTGAGGTCTTGAGTTCCAGAATGGCAAGGCCGGAAGATGATGCCGAGATTCCAGAAGGGCTACCAGAAAAAGATCATCAAGCCCTCAAGAGAGATCACAACCTGATAGAGTTCGCCATCAGTACTGCAGAAGACTTCAAGAAGGATGTAAAAAAGACGCAGGGAGCATGCTCAGAGTATTTCATAAGGCTCCTGAATACATACAACCGATGTCAAATAGAATCTGAGCATAGGATTGAACAGTTCCCGGACCATGAGGCGTTTATGGATATATTACAGAAAAGATATTAAGATGCAGAGGCCAGAACTCAGCAGATTAGAGCCATTGATGACCTAGTACTGAAGAGCGAGGTAGGATATGCAGCCGTTAGCATGCAGTTTCTAGAATATCAGCTTCGGTTGAGCCCAGCAAGGATCAAGGCCATCAAGAACCAAATTTAAAAGTTTGAAATCAACATTCAGTTCCTAGAGCCATGCGCTTTTAAAGGAATTGCTACTGAAGCAGCAAAGTGGAAGAAGTTCTTAGATATCCAGGCGGGACCCTCCTCATAAAGGACTGGTCAAACTTGTAATAATTTAATTTTTTTGTAAATTTTTTTGAGAAATGAAGCATTGGGAGAGAAAAAGGTTGGGAAGCCCAAAGGTCACCTTGGGCAGCCCAACCATTTTTGACCTTTTGTATAAAAGTAGGAAGCGTAGAAGGAATAGGGGTTTTTTCCCCAGTAAGACTGGTGATGACATATTGTAAGAAGAACTACTTCATTTTGCAATAGAAATTACAGTTTGCCTGTTGAAAGAAGATCGGTGGTTTTTCAAATGTTTTTCCATGGATAGTTGAAAGATGAACTACTTTGTTTTTCAGCATTGTGTCCATGAATCGTGAGATCGTTCTAACTTTATGACCTATGTCTTGTTTAAATGATTTCTGATTTATTTTATGAAGTAACCACCATGAGTAATGCATGCTTATCATGAAACAATTAGTTATCTAGTTGTGGAAATATATTTCATTGTTCACGCTTGTAAAAGTAAATGTCAGCTATCTGTAATTGCTTTTATCATGTGTGTACATCCGCATTACTCATATATATTGAATATAAATTGGATCCCCGGGGATAGGTAGATAGAGATAGATGGATAGATAGATAGCTAGGTCAGTGCATAGATGCATGTGTGATTCTGGTGCTGGTGAGCCTAAGACGATAGGTAAGAACCTGCGCATCACATTGTGACTGCTCCCTGCATCCTTCATCACCTTGCATAATTAGGTAGATTCTTGCATAGCATTCTTAAGTAAAAATACAAATTCCGGTGGACCAGGCCACAACCTGTAAATCCTTTGTTTGTGTTTGACCTATGGTAGCTGGACCGCAAACCGGACGGATTCCCTATACCAAATAGTCAACGGACTAGTTGGGAACGTTGATTGGGTAGAATCCCTTTCTGTTGTCTCCTGCGAATTTCCAGGCCTCAACAACTTGTTGAAGTAATTCTTGCACTTTGTTGAGTATATTTGATTCCAAATATTGGTTATATTATGTATGTCTCTGTACTATTAGTTCCATAATATTTGTAAGTCAAAATATCATAAATCCATGTGTGAAAGGCTTCCATTCACATGCTCTTGAATGACTAGTTTTCATGTATTTGGATTCCATTTTAAAAGAGTTCTATATCATATTTTTATTAGGAATTTTATATGATTTTTATGATGATGTGGTATCCATAAAATGATATATGACTCTAGTGTGAAAGGCTTTCATTCTCATGCTCTTGAATGACTAGTTTTCATGTATTTGGCTTCCATTTTAAATATATATCAAATTTGTATAAGTATTTTTCTCTGAGTTTTATGATGATGGGGTAGACATAAATGATTTATGATCCTAGAATTTAATTACCATATTCTTTGTATCTCTAAATCCAATAATATCCAGTGTGAAATAATTTCATCCCCATGTGCTTGAGTGACTAGTTTTAATGTATTCAGCTTCCACTTTGAAAGAGTTATATATCAAATTTGTATGAAGAAATTTATATGATGTTGAATGCTATTAGGGAATACATTTTAATGTTTTTTATTTTATTTATATTTCATTTAATTATATGAACAATTCCGAATCTACCTTTCATGAGTCAAAATCGAGCTATTAATACCATTTCCCCTTGGGAAAATTCACTGAAAGTTACCATATGTATGTTGCGCCTCATAACCAGTTTGAAAAGATTAATAACGATGAAAAATGGCATAAATTTATTTATATATGAATTTCCATAATCTATTCGATAATTTTGGATGGTTGTACTGCATTTCGAGATCCAAAAGTGACATATACCCTTGGGGGTTTTAACATTAATTTTCCTAGTGTTTTGGTTCGTCTTTCCCTAGGGTTAAAATCAAGTTTCAAAAGCATTTGGAAAGTGTATGAGAATTAATAATATGAATCAGGATGTCCCAATACCCATGAATCTCTTCGAGATAGAATCTGAAGTCATTTGGGTGCATTTGGATCAACTTGGGTTTGACTGGTCCAAAGCTAGAAGTTGGCCAAACTGTGCAAACTCGAATATCATGTCAAAATGAGTTTTCTGATTCGACCATTGAGTGTTTTAGGTATGTTAGGATGTTTTAAATCCCATTGGTTCCTTCCATAATAAAATTGGAAAGGTTTGGTGGTGTTTGGATCCAAATCAAGAGATATTAGTTTACTATGTTTTCCTAGTTTCAGAATTAGACTAAGTATTGAAGGAGGAGGTATGTGAACTATTTTTGAAAATTCCTAAGACATGTAATATTAAGAAACCACATATATAAGTTTTTCAATACTATCATAACATAATATCACTTCCCTTGAGCTTCCCCATTTGTCTAATATCCATGGAGTCAGTGTGAAATCCATTGTCAATGAGGGTTTTGATAAATATTGTTATCGATGTCAAATTTTTGAAGCCTATTTAATATATTTTGGATAGTGTGCCTAATTTATCAAAAAAGGGATATTACATTACTCACTTCCAAAAGATATGTCTAGTGTATATGTCATATCTAAGGAAATTATTCTTGAGTTATGGAATCTCTTGTGAGAATGCATCCTTGAGATATTCACATTCATATCATCATTGTTCAAGTTTTATCTATGTTGTATTCTCCTTTTCATGTCTATCAAGATTTGTAGCATGATTATATTCATCTAGTTTTGTTATTACTAAGCTTTAATGACCTTTCATTATCTTCCTTGTTGCTTTGTAACTCCACTATTAGACTTATCATGGTCTCTGCAATATCTGGGGGTTTTGTCTATCTTTTATTCCCATTTTATTATATATTTTCATTTTATTAATGCATATTTTATCCCATGGTATCTATTTAGGATTTATAAGGATATTACACATAATTTATGGTGAAAAATTTCTTTGCCCAAATCATGACTCAAACTTTCTGAACTCAACTATTTGAACATTATCCTTCACTGCCCTTTATTTGGTTTATGTATTTGGAAATATGTTTATATAATTAAACTTTTTAGTTGAATTATACTTTCAGGAAAAAAAAATATGCTTCATGCATTTTGGAAACTACCCAAACTGACATTTTTGTCAAATCAAGTTTTCCATCTCTTTTGTGTTCAATTTTTAGAATTATTTGAAGAACTCACTTATAAAATGACCATGCATATGTTTTATCCTTCCGATTATATTTTCAATTAAAAAAACATTTACAGTCATGAGCTTAAAATATTGGTTGTGCAACTCGATCTTCGTGATCCGGAGATATTCTGGTTCAACCGTGTTTGCACCCTAGTTTTGTATTATTTTTAAGTGGATCCTAGCAGGTGTTGGGTCACATCACCCCCCCCACCCCCATGGGGTACCGCCCCCTTGATTGGGTGGTTTGGGGGATAGCTATCCCCCAGTGGTGGTTCAGGGTTGAAGCCCCCAAAACATTTTTTTGGGGTTGGTTATTTTTTCAATGGTTTATAGGTCCATGGTATTGGGTATTGTGTGGTATTCCCATGGTAATCCCTATTTAAAAGGAAGGCATTGTATCACAATTGTGTATTGTATTGTAGTGTTGAGAAAGGTCATTGTATCGATGAGAGAGACTATGTGAGAGTGAAGATGAAGTTGTAGCAGATGTGTTGCAAGTTGTATCCCTTTATTTTGTTGGATGGTTTAATAAAAAGGAATGGAAATTTCTATGTGTACATGGCCTATCTTGGGTGAACCACATTGTATTTGGGTCTCTGTTGTACTATGCTCATGTGTTTTATATTTTCATCTTGTTTATTTTATTACTCTCCAATCATATGTTTATAAAACTTAAGGTTAAAACATGCATATATCTGAAAGTATCAGTTTTTCCTAATTTATACACTTTTCCTAAACTTGGATCTTGTCTCAAACACCAACATTAGCCACGTATAGAACAAAATGCAGGGATAAGAAGAAAAACATTTTGTATTAGAAACTTGTAATTCTTATGGAAATAATTACGCATAAACTTTCATATATATAATCTGATGGTCAAGTCAATTTCTATAAATTCCTAGAATTTACTAATTTTCTCATTTAATCTTTATAAACATGAAATATTTGTCAAAAACTACTCTCTCTTATAATAAGAATTTCTAGGAAATATTCATTTAGAAAATTTTGTTCAGATTTATGAAGAAGTAGAATGATTAAACAACAACAATTTTTTTGGGGGGTTCTTTGCTCATTTTTCATTCGTGTGAATTTTCCAAAATCCCCCTAAAAATGTCCCAAAATAGTGTATTTTGGTTGTTTTCTTCCCCATTCTATATTGATATGTATGAAAAAATATCTAGAGGAAAAAATATCTAGAGATTTTCTTCATTCCTTTTCATATACTACATTATCTATTATTTTATCATCAACTAGGCTACTGGATGGATTTTTTTCTCAAGGTCTTTAAAAACAATTAATCACCATTTTTTGAAAACACTAGGTTGAATAAATAATCTAGCTTCAATGGAATTTTGTATCCATCAACACTAGGTATTCACCCTCAAAACTTTTATCTATATATGATAAAATAAGGTACTATTATATTACCACAAAAAAGAAAATCGCTCTAGAATTGTTTTTAATATTTTGTAAGCTACCGAAGTGGTGCATGCTTGATTGGGCATATGATATGTTATGTGGTGATGTCACACCATGTTCACCTATACCAGACGTGGTATCCCTTGGTTATTCCATGACATATTTTGTTTGTCCCCTTTGTCCATGTCAATGCACCACTAGATATTCTACATGGAAATTTCTTAGCACTACATAAATAATCCTATGGTAGATTATGACCAATCAATATCCAATATTAGGAATGATATAGGAAACTTCATTCTCTACCTTTACATTTACACAATCCCATAGATTATATTTTCCATCAATCTAACCCATGTGCAATAAAATCATGTTCTTTAATGAGATCACCCTCTTTATTATAACTCATGCATGTCATGTTGTGTGAAAGATCAATATCTAAATATAAGAATTGCATGATTTGATCTCATACACTAGTAACATTCATATGGTAACACATGATCACCTTCTTTTGTGTGAATGATCCATACTTATAGATCAAACATTCTCAACAAATTTGTATTGTTCACTTATAATGCGCTTTTTTTATATTCCTTTGCATGTTTAGTACATATTGATGTGATCCACCCAATATAACATGTTTCATTAATGGTGATGGTCTCCATGCTAAGACCTAACAAGTTACTTTTACATAAATGGTTCATATTTGATGGTATCAGTAGCTTGATTTAATAATTTCCATCAATTATCCTTTATCTCTTAAATAATAAATCTGCATCATATTTTAGCACTAAGCTTCTATTAGTTAGCACAAATTATATATATTTTTATTGTCTATCGGTTTTCCAAAATTTCTCCAAATCAAACTTTTCATTTCTATTCAAACTTTTTATTTCTATTGATACCAACAAGATCTAAGAAGATCTAGCCAATCGATCTATTAATAACATCTAAAATCCCTTTTTCAATGTAAACATTGATTAAGGACTATAGAGCCTCAATTATACAACCAATAGATATGGTACCACTCTGTAACATCCACAAATACCATTCTATCCTCTAAATGGGTAGTTAAAACTTCTATAAATTGATACTTATTGGTTAGTTAGGATATGAGGTTCCCCTTTGAAGGTGCTTTTGTTAAGAAATTGGATTACTCCCACCTTGTTATTTTAAGCTCTTTTAAGAATTTGGAGCATAACAACGTATACAGAATAGAATGAATTCATCCATAAATAAAAGATGATTTATTAAGAAACAAAATTAAATATTAATTCCACTTAATATACCCGTTCTTGTATAATATATCAAAATTGTGTTGAGGCCCTCAACAATGCATGATGAGAAAGAGTAGAAGAAACAATGGAAAAATTTATGTGCCCATGGATGGTCTAAAAAATAAATCCTAATCCATTAATAAGTAGAGAAATAGATGAGGAGATATGACATCCTTTGAACCACTTAGCCAACACTAAATTAAAACCAAAGTGAAGTAGAATGAACCTATTGCAGCAGCAAACTTTTTCAAAAAATTTTAAAATTTTGGACCCTCCTTTTGATTTGATTCAATTACATCTAGCCTAGGATTGTTCAGTTTCCCTAAACCGGTCCTGGAAGTCTATATTTCTCTACTTAAAAAAAAAATGATCTTTTGAAGTCGGAAGATTAGTGGGATATCCTTCCGATATCGGAAGCATAGTCAATTGTCTTTCCGCCACTGTGGAATTTGAATGATCTAGTACTACCATTTACCTAGCCGATACAAGGAAAACTGTAGAGGTTTTCATTTTTATTTTTAGAGATTAACATTTTGATTTTACGATGAACTTTTATCGCTGTCGGGAGTGACTTGATGAATAAACTGGAGTATTAGTCTTTTATGCTACCGACATTGCGGGAGTCACTTGATAAACATCCCAAGGGATAGTTTTGTTTCTTGCTGATATGTGGGAACCATGGATGCTTTTGTCTTCCTTTTGTTTTGACTGTTGGTGACTTTGTTTTTTTATCTCTATCGAAACAGTCTACGATATTGAATCGGAATACTTGTCCTCTACGCTGCCGACATTTCAGAAGGAAATTGATGAGTGTTTCGAAGGATAGTCTTTCCTCTCACCCATACCTTAGAACTTAGGTAATGTTTTGATACATTTTAAAAAGAGTGAAGTCGCAATTATACTTTTATATCATCGACACTATGGAGAATGTTGTGGTTTGAAGTTACGAGAGTTAGAGGTTAAAGGTTCCAATCTCTGACAGACTTAAAAATTGTCACAGATCTGTATTTGGTTGTGAGTTTTCCATTGCAACTGTCACTCAAACTATATTTCCGATGGTTAGAGAGGTTAGTTTCCAATAGGGTTTTTCCCACCGATATTTTCTGCTGAGGCTTATATAAACAAAGGGGGGCATTATTTTATTTTTTATCCATATTTGAACTCACCATTGCTCCAGTCCTTGTCATTTTTAGTGATTCACATGCCTAGCTATCCAAACTCGACTCACTAGCATTGCCACCATGGAGATTTTGCCAATCCATTGACTACACTGTTGTTTGACATGTAGGTGAACCACGACCTAGTGTTTTTGGTTCTTATTGGTTGATTTGGAATCGTAGTTTTTCCCTAGTTAGGTTTTCTCGATTAAGTGGTCCATAGGATGGGTTTGTTTGCTTAAAGAATGTTTGTCCTCATGGTATGTATAATGTTTTAGGGTGAAAGAGCTAGCTGTTACAGTTTTTCTTTGGTGGGGGTTTTTGAGGCTGCGTGACTGATTGGGCCGTTATATATGTTTTTACTCCAGTCCGAGATTAAGCAGATGGTGCAAACAAGCATTAAACTGTATGAACCACCGATTCTTTGGTTGTCCATGGTCATTCGAGGGGGTTTTAAAATTTTTGTGTGCATTTCCCCTTTTTCATGGGACGACGAAGGTTTTCCATGTTTTGGTCGGGTTAGGGTTTTCTAACATGAAGAGCACAGTATAGGGTCTAGTGTTTTGAAGATTAGCCATAGCAATGATGTGGTTCATACTTTTATCGGATTAGTTCGAATATGGCCTGGATTAATATAGAGATTTTGTTCTCTCGGGGTTGTGAAATTTGTTATAGACATTGGATTTACGGGTTTTTTAAGACACAACCTGCAGAATTTTCTTTTTGTCTTGTCATTGTTTCCTTTTTCATGCATTGAATACTGTGTGTAGTTCATTTTTCAGAATGCATATGGAAGGGGTAAATAAATTGATACAGTTTTGTATTTGTTACCCTTGCTAAAAGCTTAATGGGTCTAAGTACATGCTATGTTTGTGACAGGGTGATTGTTGCAAAGAAAATATGTCCAAAAGACAAAAGAAAAAGGCTCCTATTGTTGAAGGAGAACTTGAGGTTGAGATCACCACCAAGGTTGAATATATATATGAAGATACCAAAGCTCCCATCGGGGTCGAACCAGACTATAAATGGGGAGAGATATACAGGATGATTACCAATCAAAATGTACATGATGGAGGATTCGAAGAGCTAACCATTTATGCAAATATTGAGAAATCGGCTCTCATGAAAGTAGCCATAAGACCTGAGTTGTTCCCTTGTTCAGAGGTGATCGGTTGGATTATGCCTAGGGCAGATGTAACTATGATGATCCTTGAAAATACTGCTAAGCAGGGCTACACTGCATATGGCCCTACATATGTCTCTATGGCATATCATTTTCCTTCTGCATAGATTTACTTTACAGAGAGCTGGTTGAAAGAGACTGCTATGGATCTGGTAGAAATAGTTAAAAGAATGATGATACAAGGGAAAAAATTTTGAACCAGGCCTTCTGAAGAGTATGATACTTCCACTCTCTAGACTTCCTATAGATTCATTGCACTAATGCTGAATAGTATTTTTGGTAGAGCTCATGGGAAAAGCTTTATGATAGGATGGATACCAATTATTTTCTATGTGGCTACTCAAGGAACTATTTTTAATTGATCGAACATAGTGTCAAATAGCCTATTGGCATGCATATCCGTAGCCTTGGGACGGGTGTCATAGAAGAAATCAGAGTTCTACATGAGCTCCATCCCGATTGATTGTATACTATGTACTCAATCTTTTCCAACCTTGATATGTAACTAGGATAGGGATAGAACCCCAATTTACACAGCATATAGGTTGTTTTGGGCCCATAAATATTATATCTATTACAGAGAAATATGTGAACACTTCATCATGCATTTGTATATCCTAATTTTTCTGACTGAATGCAACTGTATGTCCAAAGAAGCATTCAAGGTCATCGAGGAATATGCAGACTATTATTTGACCGAGGAAGGATTGTATATAAGAATGTATGGGGGTTCCATAGCACCTTCTCTACTCCCTAAGTATGCCACTAAATATGTACTGCACAAAGAGGCAGTTAGGCAGGTCTATATTGATGGTGTAGGAAATTTTCTTTTCGAACATAAGAAGGTAGCCTATCTCGCAATACCTTTTTGGCTTGGAAGTTATAAATTTTCAAAGGTAAAATAGACTGCAGAGTTTGTTTAGGAGCTGGAGCATTTCCATTTTGGTGAAATGAATTTTCATAGGAATGACTCCCGAAATAAAGTAGCATATCACTGCAAGGAGACAAACATTCATTTTGAATATACCAACTTTTGGGACAAAGACGAGGAAACATTCATAAGAGAAAAGAATATAACTGCTCTTAAAAAGAGATTTAAACATAAAATAGATACTATGGGCGAAAAGGGCAAAGCTTAAGAGAATACTAAGACATTAGAAGAAGAAGAGGCCAAAAAGAGAGAAGAAGATGCTAGAAGGCTTGCTTAGGAGGCAAAGATTTGGGTGAAGAATGAAGAAGAAGAAAGAAAGCGAGCTGAAGAGGAAGCAGTAAGGAAAGAAGAGGAGGAGAGAAAGAGAAATGAAGAAGTAGAGATCAAGAAAAGACAGAAAGAAAGTGAAGGTCTGAGATCAACAGGATCTCAAAAGGACCAACAGACTAATGAGTAGGTAGATAAATAGGGAGGATGGGATCACACAAATCAAGGACACAGACAATCTAATCCTGATCCTTAGGATCCTTCTGCCTCTTTTGGTAGTACACTGGGACAAGCTTCGTTTTCTGGAATAAATTTTATCCCTTTCGTGTCTATAGAAGGGGAGGAGGTTCCTGACTTCAGTACTATTTTCTATGATAAGGAGAAGAAAAGGATTCTAAAAAGAACCGAGAAGAAGGTTGAAACTGGAGGATAGTCGGAAAAGATGATAACAGATAAGACCTTGGTGCATGTAAAAAATGCAGATCCAAGATTGACAGCAAGAGATGGGGTGGCATTAACCCAAGCAACTGAAGATAATGTAGACAGGCTGATGATGTATCTTGAGTAGTCAAGAAAGAATGTAGCACAATTAAAGAAACACTGAAGAAGGAGAGGGATAAAGGTCATAAGCTGAAAAGGAAATATGAAGAAATGATGAATGAATTAAGGACTTTAGGAATAGAACTCCAGAATCTGTAGGAAAATAAGGAGGATTTAGAAGTTTCTATAGAGAGAACGAAAAAGAATGCTGAGGACTGTTTAGCTGAATTACAAAGGATACAGCTAAAGCATCAAGTGTTGAAAACTGAGAAAGATGACCTTCAGGTATCCTATGAAACTCTAAGTGTAGAGAAGGACTGGTCACAAAGAAAAATTGCTGAGTTAGAAACAAAGAAGGCCACCACAAAGGAAAGAGAAAAGCAATATCAAATGCAGGTGGCAACCCTAGAAGAACATAATACTTCATTGACAGCATCACTGAAATATTCTATGGAACAGAAGACAGACTTCCAGCCTTTCAAAGATAATGTTATAACTCATAGAAGGAAGATCCACCAATTACAAATGTGCATTGAGGAAGAAAGGTGTAAGATTTTACAAATAGATAGCAGATTAGAACAAATTTTGGACACTACTTCATATTTTTTGGACAGATCTCGAGAGATTTTGGAGATTCTAACAAGAAGAATGGTGTTGATAGAAACAAATAAGGAATCTCCTATGAAACTACTAGTTAAAGACTAGCATAGTTTAAAGTAGGAATATGATTTATTGGAGTTTGCAATCAATGTTGCGGAAGAATTCAAGAAAACTGTAAAGAAAACAACGGGGAGCATGTGCCGAATACTGTAGGAGAGTGCTTGCTAAATACAATAGTTTTCAGATTTCTACAGAGAAAAGATTGGACGTGATACCAGAACATGAATTTTTTATAAAACATCTATAGAATATATATCAGGAAGACGAGCAAGATATCCAACAGGTAAAGGATCTAGATGAACGAATTTTAAAGAATGCAGTGGCACATGCAGCTATAAGAATACATCTACTAGAGGATCAGCTGCTCCTGAGTCTGGAAAGGATAGAAGGGGTAAGGAACCAGGGGGCCAAATATGAGATAAATATCTATTTTCTTGAACCCTCCAGATTTGAAGGCATAGTAGAAGAGGCCCAGACATGGAAAAAGTTCATCAACGACCAAACTGGCACCTCTTCATAAAGTGTTCTAATTTTTTTTTGATTTAAAATGTAATATATTATATTAATTGTGTGCACATACTACGAGACAAAGTTTTGGAAGTGAAAGGTTGGGGAAGCCCAAAATTCATTGAGGAGCAGCCCAAGGGTTTCATTTTTTGTAAAAATATAGGAGAGTTTAGATGTAGAAGGGACTTCTTTTCGAGGCCATTTTTGAGAGTATATTGTAAGAAGAACTACTTCCTTTTACAATAGAGAGTTACAAGTTTCTGATGGAGAAATTTTGGTGGAATGTTTCAAATGTTTTGCCATGGATCAGTTTAATGTGATCTACTTCATTTTCAGCTTATTTCCATTAACTGTGAGATCGTTCTAACTCATTGAATTTCTTTTCATGTTATTAATGCACTCTAGTTTATTCTGTGAAATTTCCACTGTGAGTAATGAAGGTTGTAATTAACCATAAGCTATCTTGTTGTTCATATTTCTATTAATGTTCATGTGTTTTGAAACTAATAACAATTATCTGTGATTTTTCTTAATACATGTGTTGAAATACATTACTCACCATTAAATGATAATTATGCTCCCTAGGGATAGGTTAGTTAGTTATAGTTAGTTTCTTGTTGTTTGTGATTTAGATGTGAGAGAGCAAAGACGCAAGGTAAGAACCTGCGCATCACATTGTGACCCTGCTCGTTATCTCTATCTTCTGTATTTTAGATAGGCACTTGAACATCATACCTTAAAGACAAAAAAAAAAACAAAAAATATACATGGTGGACAGGGTCGTAACTGGTAAAACATTTTAATTTGTTACTTGACCTACGGTAGTCGAACCGTAAACTGGATGGATTCCCCATACCAAACAGTAAGGGGCTAATTGGGAACGCTTATTAGGGAGAATCCCTCACTGTTGTTACCTGCGATTTTCCAGGCCTCAACAGAACTTAAGTTGCATCCAAATTTCCTTATCATGGCCTTCAGTCAAATCGATATTTATAACCATGCTAAATAAATTTTCATTTTTTATGAAATTGTAATATCCCAAATCCTAATATTTTCTATTTCTATACAAATATGCTGATACAATAGGGCATGCAAACTGCCAAGCAAAAATCCCTATTTTATAGGAAAGATTAGGGTTAGGGTTTGCGAGATAGAATGAACAATTACCACTGATAAGCCGGCTGAACTGCTCTGGAGAAAGTATGCAAGCACCGGATACTGGATCGAAAATAGGTGGATCTCCTCTGCTCCAGGTGAACCCCAGCAACAAGATGCCCCAGTCAGAAAAGGGTGACACCCTCAAGGAAGGAGGTGTCCGATGGAACTGTGAATTTGTCGGGTCGATAGGTTTTCAGTGCCGGAGAGAATTCCTGATGCATGCGGAGGTTCTGATACCTCTAGGTAGGGTAGCGAAGTGCTTCAGAGAGGCAACTACTCACGCCCTGGAACCCTGAAACTACTAATAACTACTTCAGATGAACACTGATGGATATGATAGTCACTGGGTATCGGAGTATGAAGCTGATGATGAGAATGGTGCCTGAGTTTCGGAAGGAAACTGAGATCTGAAGTCCCAACATCTGATTAGGGATTTCTGGATGAAAACCCCCTCTTACGGCTGTACACGTGTCCCTACGACGATCTATACCACGTACTAGATAACTGATGAATAAAGAACAAGTGGTGAATAAGACTAGGATAGATGTTTCACTGCCGAAATCCTGTTAGCTGAAGACTCCGTCTCCAACCCCAACTATTGTGCTGCATGCTGTGCTGCTATCCAAGACCTCCCAAAATAATAATAATCCAAAGTGAAGTCTCCTTTCGCTTTATCCTCTATTTATAAAGTTCAACTGCGCAAAACCTAATCTTTGACCTAATTAGGTCACTTTATCTTCTAATTTGCCGTTGAATTGCATGCATGCGGATGGAGACTTAAAGAGTGCATGCATTATTAAATAATGCTAGGATGGCATGCACGAAGGTGGCCTTTGGCCCCGGTGGCCCTTCTCGACCAAATGATGATGCCCTAGATCTTCTATGGATGGCATCAGTTCTTAGCTGATTCCCTAGCTGTCAGTAACCGCTCGAACCCACAGGAATCACATAGGTTAGCGGTTTTGGGTCCTTAAGGCCTAATTGGAAGGGGGCATTATAGTCCTCCCCACTCGAGATTGATTTTCCTCAAGCAACTTCAAATTGGGATGCTGCAATACGTGTTCACCTTCCCAGGTGGCATCTTCTAGCGGTAGTTCCTTCCATTGAACTAAGTATTCCTTGATTACCCTGTTCCTGAGCTTCCTATCTCTAGTCTGAATGATCCGTTCGGGAATCAGTATCAGCAGTCCTTCATCATATAAAGGAGGAAATTCGGTGGATGGAGCAATGTGTTTCCCAAGGGTCTTCTTCAGGCTAGACACATGGAACACATTATGAATTTTGCTTTCCTGAGAAGTTCTAGCTCATATGCCACCTCTCCCACTTTCTGGATTATTTTGTAGGGTCCATAGAAGCAGGGTTTCAACTTCTCTGCTCCTTTCTTCTTAAGCGAGGACTGTCTGTAGGGCTGGAGCCTTAAGTATACTAAATCCCCTACCTCGAATCTCCATTCAATCCTGTGTTTGTCGGCATACATCTTCTGTTGATTCTGGGCTGTTTGTAAATTCTCCTTCAGTATTTTCAGGATGTCCTGACTATCCTGTATCCAATCCTTATCCTTAGGATCCCTACTGTCTCCGAATGCCAAATATGCATAGTCCAAGGCCTCGTATCCATATAATGCCTTAAAAGGAGTCATCCTAATAGACATGTGATAAGTAGTGTTGTAGCAATACTCCCCTAGGTGTAGCCATTTGATCCAGGTCCACTGTTGTCCTGCTACATAATTCCTTAGATACCCTTCGATCCATTTGTTGACTATTTCTATTTTTCCGTCACTCTGGGGGTGATAACTCATACTAGTAGCCAGTTCGGTCCCCACCAACCTGAACAGTTCCTGCCAGAAGGCAGTCGTGAACCTGCTATCCCGATCACTGACAATGGTCTTAGGCAACCCGTGTAACCTGAAAACCTCGCTGAAAAATAACTCCGCTACTTGAGCTGCCGATTAGTCTGATGGTATCGAGAAGAAATGTGCAAACTTGGTCAATCTGTCAACTACTACATATAAACAATCCCGCCCTTGGACCTTGGGAAAGCCTCTAGTGAAGTCCATGGAGATGCTCTCCCACTTCTGTTCTAGAATCGGTAGTGGCTGGAGTAACCCTGTAGGGTGGGTGTTCTCAATCTTGTTTTGTTGACAGATGCTACATTCTCGAACATGCTGCATAATTTCCCCCTTGAGGCCCTTCCAAGAGAACCTCTCTCTGATCTTCCTGTAGGTCTTTAAGAAACCTCGATGCCCTGATAAAGGAGAATCGTGGGCTGCCTGAATGATATTCTTCCTCAATGTGGATTATGGAACGAGGTATATTCTGTCCTTGTAATAGATGATGTCATCCACAATCCTGAACTTGTCATCCTGAGTTTGCCCATCCAATAATTCGCAAGCGAATTTATTTTTGGAGTATTCCACTAAGAGAAGTTCCCTCCAATCTATGGATATACTACTACGAGATAATGGGGATGGACGCCTAGATAATGCATCAGCTACTACATTATTCTTACCTTTCACATACTCGATCTCGAAATCATAGGCTTATACTTTGCTGACCCATTTCTGTCGTCGCTCATTCAGTTCCTTCTGTTCCAAGAAATACTTGAGGCTGTTATGATCGGTTTTTATTTTGAACTTACTACCCACCAGGTACTGTCTGAATTTTGTGAGAGCATGCAAGATGGCCAGCATCTCCTTGTCATATATGGAGTAATGGATCTCGTAGTTCTTCATTTTACGGCTCTCAAATGCAATAGGGTGATGATTCTGCATCAACACTGCCCCTAACCCTTCCCCTGAGGCATCACATTCTACCACAAAAGGTTGTGAGAAATCTGGTAATGCCAGAACTGGACAAGAACTCATAATAACCTTCATCTCCTCGAAAGTTTTTTGTGCTAAGTCTGTCCAAGTGAACGCTCCTTTCTTGGTGAGATATGTGAGGGGTGGTGCAAATTGGGAGAATCCCTTAACGTACCGCCGGTAATAAGTACACAGACCTAGGAACCCTCTCAACTCTGTAACTATTTTTGGCACAGGCCAATCTCTGATAGCCCTGATTTTCTCCATGTCAACCTGTACTCCTTCTGCATTGATTACGTTTCCTAAGCACAGCATTTCTTTCATGCCAAACTCACACTTGGACATTTTTGCATATAGTAAATGCTCTTCTAAAATACTCAACGTTTCGTCTAGGTGTTTCATATGTTCTTCCCAGTTTTTGCTGTAAATCAGGATGTCATCAAAGAATACCAACAAAAATTTATGTAGCTGTGCTCGGAAGGTATGGTTCATGCATGACTGAAAAGTGGCCGGAGCATTGGTTAGTCCGAAGGGCATGACCAGAAACTCATAGTGACCATAATGACAGCGAAAAGCTATTTTGGAGATGTCCTGGTCCCTTACCCTGATCTGATGGTACCCTGAGCGAAGGTCGATCTTGGAGAAGTATTGAGGTCCCCGAAGTTCATCCATGAGTTCGTCAATTCTGGGAATGGGATACCTGTTCTTGATGGTATTTTTGTTAAGCACTTGATAATCGATGCACATACACAGAGTACCATCCTTCTTCTTAACCAGAACTACTGAAGATGCAAAGGGCCTAGAATTGGGTCGTATATAACCAAGCTCCAGTAATTCTTTGATGGTTTTCTCAATCTCATCCTTGTACCTCTTGAGATTCCTGTAAGGAGTGGTGATGACTGCTTGTGTTCCCTCCTCTAGCTCGATAATGTGTTCAAAAACTCGGTCTGGTGGTCTGCCTGATGGAAGGTCCCAAAAAACCTTTTCGTGTTTCTGTAGCAAGGCCTGAATGTCATTGGGGTGTTGTGAGCTGGTCTCTGGGGGTTTCCTGAAGGTGACAAAACATTCTGCCGCCCATTCTATATCATCCATTCGGAGCACTGCCTCCATTCTCTGTGACGAGATTGGTTTTTGGGGATAAGTGTTCATGCCCCTCAAAACTACCCGTTTGTCATCTGGCCCTTGGAACTCCATTTCCATTTCCCTATAGTCTGTAGTGTATTTCCCTATAGAGTAAAGCCACTAAACACCCAATACCACATGAGTATCTGCTACATCGACTACATAGAAAGAGTCTGTCATCTGATAGTTACCTAAGGCAACATTCAGTATTGGGATCCAGTAGTTGTACTCCATGCTGGAGTTCCGAGCTACTGCTACAGTGAATCCCTCGAACTTCTCGGTCTGAATACCTCTCTTGGCTACCCAAGCGAAGTCAATGAAATTGTGGGTGGCTCCCCCATGAATCAGTACTCCTACTCTGTGACCGTGCACTACTCCCCTGACCCTGAGAGTATGGAATCTCGGTACTCCGGACAATGTAGCAATGATTCCCTCTGGTGATACCTGGTGTGATTCCTCTTTTGTGGCCTCCTGCTCATCGTCGTCTTCATCACTGTCTGAATACACCTCAATGTAGTGTGCCTTCGCCTTCCCTGCGCACCTGTGTCCTGGTACCCATGGTTCCTGGCAGGTGAAGCACAACTTCTTCCTTCTCAAATCTTTCCTGGTGTCCTCATCTAACCAGGTCTTCTTGGGCACATCCTGCTCGAAGGGTTTCCTGTCCTTGTCCCTAACAGGAAAATTGGTTTTCAGAGGGAATTTGTTTTTAGGGACTGAATCCTGAAGATCCCTTGCCCGGCTAATAGCATCCTTCAGAGTGAGGGGTTTGTAGGATTCCACCCATCCCTGTCGTGGCTCTATGAGGGCCTCAGTGAATAACATAGTCAATCTGCTCTCTGACACATCTATTACCATAACGGCTAGCCTCTGAAATTTTGAAATGAAAGATTCTGCACTACCAGTCTGCTTGAGTTGAGCCAACTCCCTGAAATGGATCTCTGGATATTTCCTGTCAAACCTCTCCATGAGTTTCTGAGTGAACTCACCGTAAGAATGTATGGTGTCGTGACCCAATGTCACCAATCCATGGTACCACCATTCGTGAGATTCTCCATCCAGGTGAAGTGTAGCCAACTTAATGGCGTCTGTCTTTGTCATGGGGTTGAGTTGGAAATAGGTATCCAACTCTTGGACCCATGTTCTTGCTGATCCTCCGCGAGTCCCATCAAAGTTTGGTATGGTTAACCTGCCCAAGGTCTTCTGCAGCTCATAGTTGTGATTGAAACCCTTGTTGAAATTCCTGGGCCTGTTCCTACTCTTCATGTTGCAGAAGTCTGAGAAATACATGGCAGCATGAAACTCATCCCCTAAGTCTCTGTACTCCTGCAAATAAGCCCCAAAAGGCTCACTGGGTTCTACCTGCATGACCGGGCCCCCTACTGTATTTTCCAAGAAGTGAGGCATGGTAGGCCTGATAGTAGGTCTGTTTTATATGTGTGGAGTGTTCTGGATGTTTGTGTACACCATATTTCCACTACTGCTTGAAGATCCCCGCTCTACTGGTGAGGGAGGTGTATTGCTGATACCTGGTTCCGGTTTCGCTGACAGTCCGTTGATTGCATTGGGGACTTCTTTTTGTCCTTTGGCTAAGTCTTGCAATGCAGAGACCAAGCTGTGAAACTCCATCCGATCCTCCTCTTCTCCCGTTCGTTTTCCCCTATCAGAATGTATACCTGTCTGTTCCATGTATGAATTGGTATCTTCTAGTTGGATATCTTCAAATTCTTCTGTGTATCTACTCTTCCTCCTCCTATAGGTTACAAAAGGATCTCCTTCTGTATTCATCTACTTTTCATCTCTTAAGCCCACAGCTGGCCAAGAAAATTGCTCTGATACCACTGTAATATCCCAAATCCCAATATTTTCTATTTCTATACAAATATGCTGATACAACGGGGCATGCAAACTGCCAAGCAAAAATCCCTATTTTATAGGAAAAATTAGGGTTAGGGTTTGTGAGATAGAATGAACACTTACCACTAATAAGTCGGCTGAACTACTCCGGAGAAAGTATGCAAGCACCGGATACGGGATTGGAAATAGGTGGATCTCCTCTGCTCCAGGTGAACCCCAGCAACAAGACGCCCCAGTCAGAAAAGGGTGACGCCCTCAAGGAAGGAGGTGTCCGATGGAACTGCGAATTTGTCGGGTCGATAGGTTTTTAGTGCAGGAGAGAATGCCTGATGCATGCGGAGGTTCTGAGACCTTTAGGTAGGGTAGTGAATTGCTTCAGAGAGGCAGCTACTCACGCCCTGGAACCCCGAAACTGCTAATAACTGCTTCGGATGAACTCTAATGGATCTGATAATCACTGGGTACCGGAGTATGAAGCTGATGATGAGAATGGTCCCTGATTTTCGGAAGGAAATTGAGATCTGAAGGCCCAATAGCTGATTAGGGCTTTCTGGCTGAAAACCCCCTCTTACAGTTGCACACATGTCCCTGCAACGATCTATACCATGTACTAGATAACTAATGAATAAAGAACAAGTGGTGAACCTGTATGGCTTACCCGGAATAAGACTAGGACAGATGTTTCACTGCCGAAATCCTGTTAGCTGAAGACTCCGTCTCCAACCCCAACTGCTGTGCTGCACGCTGTGCTGCTATCCAAGAGCTCCCAAAATAATAATAATCCAAAGTGAAGTCTCCTTTCGCTTTATCCTCTATTTATAAAGTTCAACTGCGCAAAACCTAATCTTTGACCTAATTAGGTCACTTTATCTTCTAATTTGCCTTTGACTTGCATGCATGCGGATGGAGTCTTAAAGAGTGCATGCATTATTAAATAATGCTAGGATGGCATGCATGAAGGTGGCCTTTGGCCCCGGTGGCCCTTCTCGACCAAATGATGATGCCCTAGATCTTCTATGGATGGCATCAGTTCTTAGCTGATTCCCTAGCTGTCAGTAACCACTCGAACCCACGGGAATCACATAGGTTAGCGGTTTTGGGGCCTTAAGGCCTAATTGGAAGGGGACATTACAGAAATAAAATCCTCCCTAATATACATGAATTAATTAATGATTATTTGGCAACCCATAATGTTTTTGAAAAATCCCTATAAAAAAGATTGATGTTAGTTTTCTTGAAATGAATTTCCCAATAATTTTGTAAACAACATTACATAAAAGGACTGAATTTCATTATTCTAAAAAGAAGATTATATTGTTTTAAGGACCAGAATAAATAAGATAACTTTAAAACTCATAGGGCTTTCCAAGAATTCTTTGATTGCAACAATCAAGATATCATTTTCAAAAATATTATAAATAA
>LPNX010949412.1:140769-154757 GCA_001517045.1 Pseudotsuga menziesii | reverse complement strand
ATCTGATATTTAATATTTAATGGTTGCATAGTTTCCGTTTCTTTGTTTCTTTTGTATTGTGACTTGTTAATTTCAAAGTTCGTGTGCTCCTTAAACTATTCTGGCCGGTGAAAGAACAAAACAAAATCCCCCCAAACAACTTCTGAAGCTTTCCAACAAGTTACTGATTACAATTGGTGCGAGTTTTATTTCCCTGTGCACTTAAAGATCAAACTCTATTCACCACTGAGCAGCTTTGGGGCATTTAGGAGAAAATGGCTACCCTTATTCCTTTGAGGCCTAGGAGACAAGAGGTGAAAGTTTTATTGCCTTTACCATTATGAATTATACCTGCAAGGTTATGTAAATTTATATAAATGAGTTTTTTATAACTCTTCGACTCTTCCAGAATCCAAGTGAGAATCGTTGCTTGATTTTTCGGTGACCATTTTGCCAGTTCTCTTGTTGCAAAACCCAACTGAGTATCGTTCGTTCATTTTTGGGAATGATCCTGTAACGATATCAAAGTACCCTCATGGAGGTATAAAGAAGACTTGATTTATATATTTTTGGGAATGATCCTGTAACGATATTATATTTGGGAATGATCCTGTAACGATATTATATACTAAGTATGAAAAAATAATAAATTAATAATATTATATTTTGGTTATTTTTCCATGGAACAATATATTTCAGCCACAAGTTTTATGTGTTTAAAAGTTAAAGCTGGTTAATGAAGACTCTTGATTTTGTTATAAATTTATTTTAAACTATTTTTATCCTATCCTAAAAATAAAAGTGTTAGTCTTGGTAAGTCATTTTGATGAAGAGGATGATTAAAATTTATTAAGATTAATTTTAATATATAAGACTTTAATAAAGATAATACTTAATTTACTTTAAAATAGGTTCTGTGAAAAAGCTTATCAATAAACTTATTAACCGAATTATCAACTTAAAAGTTTTAACTATAAAATATTTTAGTTTTTAACTATATTTAAATTTTTAAGAAACAAAAACTTAAAATCAATCTAACCTTTACATTCATTCTCTACCTTTACATTTACACAATCCCATAGATTATATTTTCCATCAATCTAACCCATGTGCAATACAATCGTGCTCTTTAATGAGATCACCCTCTTTATTATAACTCATGCATGTCATGTTTTGTGAATGATCAATATCTAAATATAAGAATTGCATGATTTGATCTCATACACTACTAACATTCATATGGTAACACATGATCACCTTATTTTGTGTGAATGTTCCATACTTATAGATCAAACATTCTCAACAAATTTGTATTGTTCATGACATGACCACTTATAATGCGCTTTTTTTATATTCCTTTGCATGTTTAGTATATATTGATGTGATCCACCCAATATAACATGTTTCATTAATGGTGATGGTCTCCATGCTAAGACCTAACAAGTTACTTTTACATAAATGGTTCATATTTGATGGTATCAGTAGCTTGATTTAATAATTTCCATCAATTATCCTTTATCTCTTAAATAATAAATATGCATCATATTTTAGCACTAAGCTTCTATTAGTTAGCACAAATTATATATATTTTTATTGTCTATCGATTTTCCCAAATTTCTCCAAATCAAACTTTTCATTTCTATTCAAACTTTTTATTTCTATTGATACCAACAAGATCTAAGAAGATCTAGCCAATGGATCTATTAATAACATCTAAAATCCCTTTTTCAATGTAAACATTGATTATGGACTATAGAGCCTCAATTCTACAACCAATAGATATGGTACCACTCTGTAACATCCACAAATACCATTCTATCCTCTAAATGGGTAATTAAAAATTCTATAAATTGATATTTATTGGTTAGTTAGGATATAAGGTTCCCCTTTGAAGGTGCTTTTGTTAAGAAATTGGATTACTCCCACCTTGTTATTTTAAGCTCTTTTAAGAATTTGGAGCATAACAACCTATAGAGAATAGAATGACTTCATCCATAAACAAAATATGATTTATTAAGAAACAAAATTAAATATTAATTCCACTTAATATACCCATTCTTGTATAATATATCAAAATTGTGTTGAGGCCCTCAACAATGCATGATGAGAAAGAGTAGAAGAAACAATGGAAAAATTTATGTGCCCATGGATGGTCTAAAAAATAAATCCTAATCCATTAATAAGTAGAGAAATAGATGAGGAGATATGACATCCTTTGAACCACTTAGCCAACACTAAATTAAAACCAAAGTGAAGTAGAATGAACTTGTTGCAGCTGCAAAAATTTTCAAAAAAATTTAAAATTTTGGACCCTCCTTTTGATTTGATTCAATTACATCTAGCCTAGGATTGTTCGGTTTCCCTAAACCGGTCCTGGAAGTCTAGATTTCTCTACTTAAAAAAAATGATCTTTTGAAGTCGAAAGATTAGTGGGCTATCCTTCTGATATCGGAAGCATAGTCAACTGTCTTTCCACCACTGTGGAATTTGAATGATCTAGTACTACCATTTACCTAGCCGATACAAGGAAAACTGTAGAGGTTTTTATTTTTATTTTTAGAGATTAACATTTTGATTTTACGATGACCTTTTATCACTGTCGGGAGTGACTTGATGAATAAACCGGAGCATTAGTCTTTTATGCTACCGACATTGCGGGAGTCAGTTGATAAACATCCCAAGGGATAGTTTTGTTTCTTGCCGATATGTCGGAACCACAGATGCTTTTGTCTTACTTTTGTTTTATTTTTCAAACCTATTGTTTCGACTGTTGGTGACTTTGTTTTTTATCGCTATCGAAACAGTCTACGATACTGAATCGGAATACTTGTCCTCTACGCTGCTGACATTTCAGAAGGCAATTGATGACTGTTTCGAAGGATAGTCTTTCCTCTCACCCATACCTTATAACTTAGGTAATCCAAGTTTTGATACATTTTAAAAAGAGTGAAGTCGCAATTATACTTTTATATCATCGACACTATGGAGAATGTTGTGGTTTGAAGTTACGAGAGTTAGAGGTTAAAGGTTCCAATCTCTGACAGACTTAAAAATTGTCACAGATCTGTAGTTGGTTGTGAGTTTTCCATTGCAACTGTCACTCAAACTATATTTCCGATGGTTAGAGAGGTTAGTTTCCAATAGGGTTTTTCCCACCAACATTTTCTGCTGAGGATTATATAAACAAAGGGGGGCATTATTTTATTTTTTATCCATATTTGAACTCACCATTGCTCCAGTCCTTGTCGTTTGTAGTGATTCACATGCCTAGCTATCCAAACTCGACTCACTAGCATTGCCACCATGGAGATTTTGCCAATCCATTGACTACACTGTTGTTTGACATGTAGGTGAACCACGGCCTAGTCTTTTTGGTTCTTATTGGTTGATTTGGAATCGTAGTTTTTTCCTAGTTAGGTTTTCTCGGTTAAGTGGTCCGTAGGATGGGTTTTTTCGCTTAAAGAATGTTTGTCCTCGTGGTATGTATAATGTTTTAGGGTGAAAGAGCTAGCTGTTACAGTTTTTCTTTGGTGGGGGTTTTTGAGGCTGCGTGACTGATTGGGCGGTTATATATGTTTTTACTCTAGTCCGAGATTAAGCGGACGGTGCAAAAAAGCATTACACTATATGAACCACCAATTCTTTGGTTGTCCATGGTCATCCGAGTGGGGTTTAAAATTTTTCTGTGCATTTACCCTTTTTCATGGGACGACGAAGGTTTTCCATGTTTTGGTCGGGTTAGGGTTTTCTAACATGAAGAGCACAGTATACGGTCTAGTGTTTTGAAGATTAGCCATAGCAATGATGTGGTTCATACTTTTATCGGATTAGTTCGAATGCGACCCGGATTAATATAGAAAGTTTGTTCTCTCGGGGTTGTGAAATTTGTTACAGACAGTGGATTTACGGGTTTTTTAAGACACAACCTGCAGAATTTTCTTTTCGTCTTGTCATTGTTTCCTTTTTCATGCATTGAATACTGTGTGTAGTTCATTTTTCAGAATGCATATGGAAGGGGTAAATAAATTGATACACTTTTGTATTTATTACCCTTGCTAAAAGCTTAATGGGTCTAATTACATGCTATGTTTGTGACAGGGTGATTGTTGCAAAGAAAATATGTCCAAAAGACAAAAGAAAAAGGCTCCTATTGTTGAAGGAGAACCTGAGGTTGAGATCACCACCAAGGTTGAATATATATATGAAGATACCAAAGCTACCACCGAGGTCGAACCACACTATAAATGGGGAGAGATATACAGGATGATTACCAATCAAAATGTACATGATGGAGGATTCGAAGATCTAACCATTTATGCAAATATTGAGAAATCGGCTCTCATGAAAGTAGCCATAAGACCCGAGTTGTTCCCTTGTTCAGAGGTGATCAGTTGGATTCTACCTAGGGCATATGTAACTATGATGATCCTTGAAAATACTGCTAAGCAGGGCTACACTGCATATGTCTCTATGGCATATCATTTTCCTTCTTCATAGATTTACTTGAGAGACAGCTGGTTGAAAGAGACTGCTATGGATCTGGTAGAAACAGTTAAAAGAATGATGATACGAGGGAAAAAAATTTGAACCAGGCCTTTCGAAGAGTATGATACTTCCACTCTCTAGACTTCCTATAGATTCATTGCACTAATGTTGAATAGGATTTTTGGTAGAGCTCATGGGAAAAGCTTTATGATAGGATGGATACCAATTATTTTCTATGTGGCTACTCAAGGAACTATTTTTAATTGATCAAACATAGTGTCAAATAGCCTCTTTTCATGCATATCCGCAGCCTTGGGACGGGTGTCATAGAAGAAATCAGAGTTCTACATGAGCTCCATCCTGATTGATTGTATACTATGTACTCAGTCTTTTCCATCCTTGATATGTAACTAGGATAGGGATAGAACCCTAATTTACATAGCATATAGGTTGTTTTGGGCCCATAAAGATTATAGCTATTACAAAGAAATATGTGAACACTTCATCATGCATTTGTATATCCTAATTTTCCTGACTGGATGCAACTGCATGTCCAAAGAAGCATTCAAGGTCATCGAGGAATATGTAGACTATTATTTGACCGAGGAAGGATTGTATATAAGAATGTATAGGGGTTCCATAGCACCTTCTCTACTCCCTAAGTATGCCACTAAATATGTACTGCACAAAGAGGCAGTTAGGCAGGTCTATATTGATGGTGTAGGAAATTTTCATTTCAAACATAAGAAGGTAGCCTATCTCACAATACCTTTCTGGCTTGGAAGTTATAAATTTTCAAAGGTAAAACAGACTGCAGAGTTTGTTTAGGAGCTGGAGCATTTCCATTTTGGTGAAATGATTTTCATAGGAATGACTCCCGAAATAAAGTAGCATATCACTGCAAGGAGACAAACATTCATTTTGAATGTACCAACTTTTGGGACAAAGATGAGGAAACATTCATAAGAGAAAAGAATATAACTGCTCTTAAAAAGAGATTTAAACATAAAATAGATACTATGGGTGAAAAGGGAAAAGCTTAAGAGAATACTAAGACATTAGAAGAAGAAGAGGCCAAAAAGAGAGAAGAAGATGCTAGAAGACTTGCATAGGAGGAAGATATTTGGGTGAAGAATGAAGAAGAAGAAAGAAAGCGAGCTGAAGAGGAAGCAACAAGGAAAGAAGAGGAGGAGAGAAAGAGAAATGAAGAAGCAGAGATCAAGAAAAGACAGAAGGAAAGTGAAGGTATGAGATTAACAAGATCTCAAAAGGACCAACAGACTAATGAGTAGGTAGATACATAGGGAGGATGGGATCACACAGATCAAGGACACAGACAATCTAATCCTGATCCCTAGGATCCTTCTGCCTCTTCTGGTAGTACACTGGGACAAGCTTCATTTTCTAGAATAAATTTTATCCCTTTCGTGTCTATAGAAGGGGAGGAGGTTCCTGACTTCAGTACTATTTTCTATGATAAGGAGAAGAAAAGGATTGTAAAAAGAACTGAGAAGAAGGTTGAAACTGGAGGATAGTCGGGAAAAATGATAATAGATAAGACCTTGGTGCATGGAACAAATGCAGATCCAAGATTGACAGCAAGAGATGGGGTGGCATTAACCCAAGCAACTGAAGATAATGTAGACAGGCTGATGATGTATCTTGAGGAGTCAAGAAAGAATGTAGCATAATTAAAAGAAACACTGAAGAAGGAGAGGGATAAAGGTCATAATCTGAAAAGGAAATATGAAGAAATGATGAATGAATTAAGGAATTTAGGAACAGAACTCCAGAATATGTAGGCAAATAAGGAGGCTTTAGAAGTTTCTATAGAGAAAATGAAAAATAATGCTCAGGACTGTTTAGCTGAATTACAAAGGCTACAGCTAAAGCATCAAGTGTTGAAAACTGAGAAAGATGACCTTCAGGTATCCTATGAAACTCTAAGTGTAGAGAAGGACTGGTCACAAAGAAAAATTGCTAAGTTAGAAACAAAGAAGGCCACCACAAAGGAAAGAGAAAAGCAATATCAAATGCAGGTGGCAACCCTATAAGAACATAATACTTCATTGACAGCATCACTGAAAGATTCTATGGAACAGAAGACAGACTTCCAGCCTTTCGAAGATAATGTTCTAACTCATAGAAGGAAGATCCACCAATTACAAATGTGCATTGAGGAAGAAAGGTGTTAGATTTTACAAATAGATAGCAGATTAGAAGAAATTTTGGACACTACTTCATATTTTTTGGATAGATATCAAGAGATTTTGGAGATTCTAACAAGAAGAATGGTGTTGATAGAAACAAATAAGGAATCTCCTACAAAACTACTAGTTAAAGACCAGCAGAGTTTAAAGTAGGAATATGATTTATTGGAGTTTGCAATCAATGTTACGGAAGAATTCAAGAAAACTGTAAAGAAAACAATGGGGAGCATGTGTCGAATACTGTAGGAGAGTGCTTGCTAAATACAATAGATTCTAGATTTCTACAGAGAAAAGATTGGACGTGATACCAGAACATGAATTGTTTATAAAACATCTACAGAATATATATCAGGAAGACGAGCAAGATATCCAACAGGTAAAGGATCTAGATGAACGAATTTTAAAGAATGCAGTGGCACATGTAGCTATAAGAATACATCTACTAGAGGATTAGGTGCTCCTAAGTCCGGAAAGGATAGAAGGGGTAAGGAACCAGGGGGCCAAATATGAGATAAATATCTATTTTCTTGAACCCTCTAGATTGGAAGGCATAGTAGCAGAGCCCCAGACATGGAAAAAGTTCATCAACGACCAAGCTGTCACCTCTTCATAAAGTGTTCTAATTTTTTTTTTGATTTAAAATGTAATATATTGTATTAATTGTGTGCACATGCTACGATACAAAGTTTTGGAAGTGAAAGGTTGGGGAAGCCCAAAAGTCATTGAGGAGCAGCCCAAGGGTTTCATTTTTTGTAAAAATATAGGAGAGTTTAGATGTAGAAGGGACTTCTTTTCGAGGCCATTTTTTAGAGTATATTGTAAGAAGAACTACTTCCTTTTACAATAGAGAGTTACAAGTTTCTAATCGAGAAATTTTGGTGGAATGTTTCAAATGTTTTGCCATGGATCAGTTGAATGTGATCTATTTCATTTTCAGCTTATTTCCATTAACTGTGAGATCGTTCTAACTCATTGAATTTCTTTTCATGTTATTAATGCACTCTAGTTTGTTCTGTGAAATTTCCACTGTGAGTAATGAAGGTTGTAATTAACCATAAGCTATCTTGTTGTTCATATTTCTATTAATGTTCATGTGTTTTGAAACTAATAACAACTATCTGTGATTTTTCTTAATACATGTGTTGAAATACATTACTCACCATTAAATGATAATTATGCTCCCTAGGGATAGGTTAGTTAGTTATAGTTAGTTTATTGTTGTTTGTGATTTAGATGTGAGAGAGGAAAGACGAGAGGTAAGAACCTGTGCATCACATTGTGACCCTGCTCATTATCTCTATCTTCTGCATTTTAGATAGGCACTTGCACATCATACCTTAAAGACAAAAAAAACTAAAAATATACACGGTGGACAGGGCCGTAACTGGTAAAACATTTTAATTTGTTACTTGACCTACGGTAGCCGAACCGTAAACTGGATGGATTCCCCATACCAAATAGTAACGGGCTGATTGGGAATGCTTATTAGGGAGAATCCCTCACTTTTGCTACCTGCGATTTTCCAGGCCTCAACAGAACCTAAGTTGCATCCAAATTTCCTTATCATGGCCTTCAGTCAAATCGATATTTATAACCATGCTAAATAAATTTTCATTTTTTATGAAATTGTAATATCCCAAATCCTGATATTTTCTATTTCTATACAAATATGCTGATACAACGAGGCATGCAAACTGCCAAGCAAAAATCCCTATTTTATAGGAAAAATTAGGGTTAGGGTTTGCGAGATAGAATGAAAAATTACCACTAATAAGCCGGCTGAACTTCTCTGGAGAAAGTATGCAAGTAGCGGTACTGGATCGAAAATAGGTGGATCTCCTCTGCTCCAGGTGAACCCCAGCAACAAGATGCCCCAGTCAAAAAAGGGTGACTCCCTCAAGGAAGGAGGTGTCCGATGGAACTGCGAATTTGCCGGGTCGATAGGTTTTCAGTGCCGGAGAGAGTTCCTAATGCATGCGGAGGTTCTGATACCTCTAGGCAGGGTAGCAAAGTGCTTCAGAGAGGCAACTACTCATGCCCTGGAACCCCGAAACTGCTAATAACTGCTTCAGATGAACTCTGATGGATATGATAGTCACTGGGTACTGGAGTATGAAGCTGATGATGAGAATGGCGCCTGAGTTTCGGAAGGAAACTGAGATCTGAAGGCCCAACATCTGATTAGGGATTTCTGGCTGAAAACCCCCTCTTACGGCTGCACACGTGTCCCTGCAACGATCTATACCACGTACTAGATAACTGATGAATAAAGAACAAGTGGTGAACCTGTATGGCTTACCCGGAATAAGACTAGGACAGATGTTTCACTGCTGAAATCCTGTTAGCTGAAGACTCTGTCTCCAACCCCAACTGCTGTGCTGCTATCCAAGAGCTCCCAAAATAATAATAATCCAAAGTGAAGTCTCCTTTCTCTTTATGCTCTATTTATAAAGTTCAACTGTGAAAAACCTAATCTTTGACCTAATTAGGTCACTTTATCTTCTAATTTTCCGTTGACTTGCATGCATGTGGATGGAGACTTAAAGAGTGCATGCATTATTAAATAATGCTAGGATGGCATGCACGAAGGTGGCCCTTGGCCCCGGTGGCCCTTCTTGACCAAATGATGATGCCCTAGATCTTCTATGGATGGCATCAGTTCTTAGCTGATTCCCTAGCTGTCAGTAACCGCTCGAACCCACAGGAATCACGTAGGTTATTGGTTTTGGGGCCTTAAGGCCTAATTGGAAGGGGACATTATAGTCCTCCCCTCTCAAGATTGCTTGTCCTCAAGAAACTTCAAATTGGGATGCTGCGATACCTGTTCACCTTCCCAGGTGGCATCTTCTGGCGGTAGTTCCTTCCATTGAACTAAGTATTCCCTGATTACCTTGTTCCTGAGCTTCCTCTCTCTAGTCTGAATGATCCGTTCAGGAATCAGTATCAGTAGTCCTTCATCATCTAAAGGAGGCAATTCGGTGGATGGAGCAATGTGATTCCAAAGGGTCTTCTTCAGGCTAGACACATGGAACACATTGTGAATTTTTCTTTCCTGAGGAAGTTCTAGCTCATATGCCACCTCTCCCACTTTCTGGATTATTTTGTAGGGTCCATAGAAGTGGGGTTTCAACTTCTCTGCTCCTTTCTTCTTAAGCAAGGACTGTCTGTAGGGCTAGAGCCTTAAGTATACTAAATCCCCTACCTCGAAGCTCCATTCAATCCTGTGTTTGTCTGCATACATCTTCTGTTGATTCTGGGCTGTTTGTAAATTCTCCTTCAGTATTTTCAGGATTTCTTGACTATCCTGTATCCAATCCTTATCCTTAGGAGCCCTACTGTCTCCGAATGCCAAATTTGCATAGACCAAGGCCTCGTATCCATATAATTCCTTAAAAGGAGTCATCCTAATAGACATGTGATAAGTAGTGTTGTAGAAATACTCCCATAGGTGTAGCCATTTGATCCAGGTCCGTTGTTGTCCTGCTACATAATTCCTTAGATACCCTTTGATCCATTTGTTGACTATTTCTGTTTTCCCGTCACTCTGGGGGTGATAAATCGTACTAGTATCCAGTTCGGTCCCCACCAACATGAACAGTTCCTGCCAGAAGGCACCCATGAACATGCTATCCCGATCACTGACAATGGTCTTAGGCAACCTGTGTAACTTGAAAACCTCCCTGAAAAATAACTCTGCTACTTGAGCTCCCGAGTAGTCTGATGGTATCGAGAAGAAATGTGCAAACTTGGTCAGTCTGTCAACTACTACATAAAAACAATCCCGCACTTGGACCTTGGGAAAGCCTCTAATGAAGTCCATGGAGATGCTCTCCCACTTCTGTTCTGGAATCGGTAGTGGTTGGACTAACCCTACGGGGTGGGTGTTCTCAATCTTGTTTTGTTGACAGATGCTACATTCTCGGACATGCTGCATAATTCCCCCCTTGAGGCCCTTCCAAGAGAACCTCTCTCTGATCTTCCTGTAGGTCTTTAAGAAACCTTGATGCCCTCATAAAGGAGAATTGTGGGCTTCCTGAATGATCTTCTTCCTCAATGTGGATTCTGGAACGAGGTATATTCTGTCCTTGTAATAGATGATGTCATCCACAATCCTGTACCTGTCATCCTGAATTTGCCCGTCCAATAATTCGCAAGCAAATTTATTTTTGGAGCATTCCACTAAGAGAAGTGCCCTCTAATCCGTGGATATACTACTGAGAGATAATGGGGATGGACGCCTTGATAATGCATCCGCTACTACATTATTCTTACCTTTCACATACTCGATCTCGAAATCATAGGCTTGTACTTTGTTGACCCATTTCTATTGTCACTCATTCAGTTCCTTTTGTTCCAAGAAATACTTGAGGCTGTTATGATCGGTTTTGATTTTGAACTTACTGCCCACCAGGTACTGTCTGAATTTTGTGAGAGCATGCAAGATGGCCAGCATCTCCTTGTCATATATGGAGTAATGGCGCTCGTAGTTATTTAGTTTACAGCTCTCAAATGCAATAGGGTCATGATTCTGCATCAACACTGCCCCTAACCCTTCCCCTGAGGCATTACATTCTACCACAAAAGGTTGTGAGAAATCTGGTAATGCCAGAACTGGACAAGAACTCATAATAACCTTCATCTCCTCGAAATTTTTATGTGCTAAGGCTGTCCAAGTGAACGCTACTTTCTTGGTGAGATCTGTGAGGGGTGCTGCAAATTGGGAGAATCCCTTAACGTACCACTGGTAATAAGTACACAGACCTAGGAACCCTCTCAACTCTGTAACTATTTTTGGCACAGGCCAATCTCTGATAGCCCTGATTTTCTCCATGTCAACCTGTACTCCTTCTGCATTGATTACGTATCCTAAGTACAACATTTATTTCATGCCAAACTCACACTTGGACATTTTTGCATATAGTGAATGCTCTTCTAAAATACTCAATGTTTCATCTAGGTGTTTCAGATGTTCTTCCCAGGTTTTGTTGTAAATCAGGATGTCATCAAAGAATACCAACAAAAATTTACGTAGCTGTGCTCGGAAGGTATGGTTCATGCATGAATGAAAAGTGTCCGGAGCATTGGTTAGTCCAAAGGACATGACCAGAAACTCATAGTGACCATAATGACATCGGAAAGCTATTTTGGAGATGTCTTGGTCCCTTACCCTCATCTGATGGTACCTCGAGCGACGGTCGATCTTGGAGAAGTATTGAGCTCCCCGAAGTTCATCCATGAGTTCGTCAATTCTGGGAATGGGATACCTGTTCTTGATGGCCTTTTTGTTAAGCGCTCGATAATCGATGCACATACACAGAGTACCATCCTTCTTCTTAACCAGAACTACTGAAGATGCAAAGGGGCTAGAACTGGGTCGTATATAACCAAGCTCCAGTAATTCTTTGATGGTTTTCTCAATCTCATCCTTGTACCTCTTGGGATGCCTGTAAGGAGAGGTGATGACTGCTTGTGTTCCCTCCTCTAGCTCGATGATGTGTTCAAAACCTCGGTCTGGTGGTCTGCCTGATGGAAGGTCCCGAAAAACCTTTTCGTGTTTCTGTAGCAAGGCCTGAATGTCACTGGGGTGTTGTGAGCTGGTCTTTGGGGGTTTCCTGAAGGTGACAAAACATTCTACAGCCCATTCTATATCATCATGTCGGAGCACTGCCTCCATTCTCTGTGGAGAGACTGGTTTTTGGGGATAAGTGTTCATGCCCCTCAAAACTACCCATTTGCCGTCTAGCCCCTGGAACTCCATTTCCATTGCTCTATAGTCTGTAGTGTATTTCCCTATAGAGTAAAGCCACACTACTACATTTCGATCCAAAATCCGACGGTTACTTCCGACAGGGCGTGGATTTTTTTTTTAATTGTACCAAAAATCACAAAGATAATTTTTTTTTTGTAAATGTGGCAACAACCGTCGCTTAAGCGAGGGCCTGTTAGTAAGCGGCGAATTCAAGAACTCATGCTTTTTTTTCTTTCTTTTCTTGTCAAAGTTTGGCACTAATCTCTTAGGAATGGTTTGCTTTGGGGTTTATTTTTTAGCATTTAGTGGATTCTGGTGTATGAGGGAAGGGCCTGTGAATTGGAGGGGTGGATGCATTTTCTGCGTTTGAAATCATCTTGAGTATTGAAAAAACGGGTTATTTCTTGCTTGTTTTTGAAGGTTTCAGTAGGTACTCGCAAAAAGTAGGGGTTTGGAAGATTTTAACTAGTCTTTGGATTGCTGAAACTTGAAGTAAAAAAGTGGCGTGTCTGTGAAATGAACGGTTTGCTTCTGGAGCAGTAGATGAGGGTTTCTGGCTTTAGATTATTGATTTTTGTTCATCACAGGCAGAGAATGAACGGTGAAGGGGAAAATATTGAGATTTAACTAAACCAAGATGTGCAAAATACTATTCCAATGCGTGGTGGAAAGTATAGTTGTGGCACCTAAGGCGTAAATGTAGAAGGATTTGCAGGAGATTAGGTGGATTTAAGGGATAATGGGTAGGCTCAGCTGACTTGGAGGTGTTGAGGCGGTGGCGCTTTTGTTCTGTGATAATCTTAGTAGGGAGTATTGGAGGATGTAGGACATTATCGAAGGAGGCAATCGTCCATGGGAAGAGCTTATCCTAAATGCTCTTACCCTGATTTTCAAGAAAATTCCATTCCAGGAGATTCTGACTGTCATTCCTAGGGTTTGTAAGTCGTGCAAGGGTTTAGAACTTCAACATCAATTGGAAACTTATTTTAATACATTTATGCTTATCCTTGTAATTCCATAGCACCAGGTATGTGGAAAACCTGAGCTAAAAAGTATTCCCAGTTGAAATTCTTTGAAGTAAGGTAATAACTAATGAAATCCATTTCGCCAGTCATTGTTCTCTAATGAATACTCTCCCTCAGCATAGTTCTAGATTGCAGCAGGACATAGAAAATTCATGCAATCCTACTTCCAA
Source organism: Pseudotsuga menziesii (assembly GCA_001517045.1). Taxonomy (NCBI): domain Eukaryota; kingdom Viridiplantae; phylum Streptophyta; class Pinopsida; order Pinales; family Pinaceae; genus Pseudotsuga; species Pseudotsuga menziesii. Next base: position 141,139 of record LPNX010949412.1, on the reverse strand, counting down.
AATTCATCCTTGTTTTCATATTAGAAGGTTGTGGACCAAGAGTCAGTCTATGCAAGCAAATGGTTCATGAGAAGAATCGATGACAAACATGTTCTTACACATTGCATCAATTGTCTTGGTAGTGATGGAAAGTTTAGTTGATCCTTGGAAAAATAGTGAATTTGAATATCCTCTCTTCAGTTATGTCATCTTGACATTTTAGGGGTTGTAATATTGACATATTTTATGTACACCGCTTCAAATTCCAATCAAACAAGGCTCCACTGGGTTCTCCTATGGTTGAAGACATTTTTTTGTCGCCCCAAATTTCTTCTCTTTATTTCCTCTTCACCAACCTTGACCTGTATGACTCGTAGAGCCTTAAGGGAAT
>LPNX010949412.1:70674-137161 GCA_001517045.1 Pseudotsuga menziesii | reverse complement strand
ATTCCAAAGAAGCAGATTTATCCACATTGTTCCACCAAGATTCTGAGATTTATCTACATTTTTCCATGTTTTGTGCAACTTAGCTTTATTGTATTTCTTGATCTATTCCTCGTTCATAACTTGGATTGACTTGACCTAATTGTGGTAATTGTTTATAAAAAAACCTTTTGCTTTCTCATGTAATCAATAATATGAATAACTCAGAAGAAGAACTTCTGAATTAATCTTTGTTTCTTTATTTGATCAATCTCCGTCATAAGGACTTTCAAATGACAGAAATACATACATATACTATAATCATAAGCCAATGTGTACCATAATGACTCTGTTGACAAGTATAATGTGAAATTTTAAAAATGTGTAATATAGTTTCTTTTCCAAATTTGTGCTTGTTTTTCATGCTTCCTAGCAGAAATGCTACAAGGCGGTGGATCACTGTTGAACTCCTATGATTTTGTTTCTTGTGATTTGATGTTGCCCCTATCGCTACCCATGCAAAATATCAATAGTTGTTTATAGAAAAATGATTTGTGAGGTTACATGATGAATGGGGATAGGCTATAAAATGCATACACATATTGTTGGCAAGTTCCTGTTGGAATCCAATTCTTGTGACAATATTTTTATGTTGAATGCTGTTCCTTTTTTCAATTTTGGGTTTTCTATGTCTTAAGATCTCTTGTTCAACTAAGACAGGACGATACAACCACTGAATTAATGGATAATTGTTGAAAAGTTGTGTATTTGCCTAATGATTATTCCACTTTTTTCTAGGTTACTGCAAGTTTTTTCCCAGTTTTAAAAGTTGCGTCTTGAAAACCAAGTATGTTGTAACTCTGAATATCACTGAGTGCAATCTACATTGATTTCGTGTTTAAGTGGTCAATTGGTAGAAAATCTGACATTTATTAAAGTGTGCTTTGATTGCAAACTATAAAATTATCTTATGTATCTTATAGATCTCCTAATTATTGTCCATTTTGTCTTCTTTTACACTAGGGACTGTCCTTGAATGTCGCTTTGAAAGATTACTATCTTCAAGAGCTCAAGAGGGTGGCAGACACCGCTTCTCAATGGGTGATCCATGCAAGACAGGTATCAGGAGTATTGAGTTACAGGATTAAAATGCACATGCTATTTATGTTTTGTCCATGTTCTCATGTTGGAGTTCATTAGTCATTCCCAGTGTTCTATTGCAGGTCGTCGTAGATCATGGAGCACTTGAGTTGGATGGTGTCTTCCAATTGATTGCAGAAGGTGAAAGATTGCCTGTGGATTTCAGCAAGGATCTAGAGGTAATCTGCCCATTTTTTATCTGAAGAATCATCTATGATATATGCTATACAGCCATTTATCTCCACACCTGGAATATCCCACACAGGGGAGGAGCATGCCCACCAGGATTTGAACTGGGGTCATCTCCACACAATCCAGCATAAGATGTTGAAGGGGCAGCACCAGCATCATAAGAATTTACAGATCGTCGGTTGAACTAACATAATTTCCAGCAGCAAAAGAGAGAAGAGCAAGAATACCCCACCCACCCATAAACCAAGAGCAGGGCATCTAAGGTCTAGGTAAAATAGAGAAGTGACCAAGCATTCCAGGCTTGTTCCATTCAGACTTTGGCATTGGATAGTCAATCTTTGTTTTGTGACAACTGACAACAGACATGGATGCAATTTCATTCACATTGTGTTTGTCATTAATTATGGTTTTAAGATTGATGGCAGCAACTACTAGTGGAGGAATATCTTGAGGAATATTCACAGACCCTGGCACTTTTATCTCCTTTGGAGACCCTACAATAGCTTCAAACTTGCACCAGCTAATTCGAGATGAACTTGGGTAGCAGACAGCGTTGGAAATTGAAAGCCATGCTGGGCCTCGTATTCTTCTTTTAATTAGAAATAATTCTAGAGCACTGGAATGTGTACCAAACAGAACAGAGAAATCATTTCCTTTCAAATCAGTTGGAAGAGATGGGTCCTTAAAAGGATAGCTCAATTTCAAGACATGACGTTCTCCAGTTGGTACATCAGATCGCTCAAATGCATAGTTGCACTTGACTGGTACCATACTGAAATTAGTCACATTCAGATCCATTAATTTTTGTGAGAGTTCTTGCTTTAGGCCTGATGCCATCTCCTGCAATTTTTTCTGCAAAATAGATTGTTCAACTACACCATCTTTTGCATCTTGCTCAAGCTCTGCAATCACTTTATCTGGGAAGACTGAAGGAGTTGGTACAGCAAAAAGACACCGTTGCATGTTTTGTACCACCACACAACAGCTAGCATATGAGTTTCTGACTTTCACCTTGCCAAATAGATATATTGTACGAGGATGAGCTCCATAAGCTTCCTCATATGCATCAATAAGGTAAAAAAGCAAAGCTCCATTTGACTCTAATGGTAGATCATTCACATCTTCAGAAGTTAAACGGTCATCAGTCTCTCCAACTTTTGCCACTTTTTCATCTCCACCCTGCCACACTGCTTGCCAATCGGCAGTTGCTTTGGCAGATGAATTTTCACAGCCAATTAGAGCATTCAATACACATTTTTCCTTATCATCCTTCTCAACCTTTACTTCCAACTCACCATCAGCTGAAATTGCCTCGCCATTGTCAGATAGCATAACCTTGGGCTTTAAGTCATCCTCCTTGCAGCTTGGATCTTCAGCAAGATTAATTGGAAATTGAACAGAAGCACACTGGTCCTCCATTGCTGACTTAGAATTTTGGCATTCTGTTGTTTCAGACGGTGCAGATTCATGTATAGTTTCAACAAAGGGAAGTTTCTTCCTACTTTCCAAATTAATACACGGCTCCCAAGAGACTTCACTCACTTGATATTCTGGCACGCTTGAAGAAAAATCTTGGGGAGAAATCTGAATACTATTGGTAAATGTATTCCCTAAAGCTGCTGTACTTTTTAAGCCTGTTCGCCTCCTTCGCTTTTCCCTATCGGATGCATCAGGAGTAATCTCTGCAAGAACATCTTCCAGAATACTGTCCGTCGAAAACCCCTTTATTTTCCCGCTCTTGTCTTCTTTGTTCTTCCGGAACATTGACGCCGAGGAAAACATCGACGAAACCTTATGTTTCCCCATCAAGAACCAATGGATTAAACCTCTTCCAATTCCTGTCCATCTCACGAACCAAGATCCAAGAAGCCGCCATTGTTGCTTGGTGCCTCCAAAGACCAAATTCTATAGGGCCTATACACGATCTTTTGTATTTTTTTTTTTAAACAGACACAAGCGTCGGTTAAGCGACGCCTCTAACTGTCGCTTTACTAACGAAATGATGGCTATATCCGTCACTTAACCGAAGGAATAAAGGTAATTTTTTTAAAAAAAATTGACTATAACGTTGCTTAATCGACGTCCTTTCTGTCGCTTAACCGACGGTATAAGGTTATTTTCTCAAAAAAAAAATTACTACCGTCGAAAATATTCTGTCGCTTAACTGACGCGTTAAATTTAACTGACGGTTGTTTAGGTGTCGCTTAACCGACGGTTACTTAGGTGTCGGATAACCGACGACAAGTTTCCGATGCTTAAAAAAAAATCAAAGTGTCGTACATGCAACAAGGAAGTGTCGAAAATCCGACATGACGGCCGTCGGATTTTTGGTCAAAATGTAGTAGTGCCACTGAACACCCAATACCACATGAGTATCTGCTACATCGACTACATAGAAAGAGTCTGTCATCTGATAGTTACCTAAGGAAACATTCAGTTTTGGGATCCAGTAGTTGCACTCCATGTTGGAGTTCTCGGCTACTGCTACAGTGAATCCCTTGAACTTCTCGGTCTGAATACCTCTCTTGGCTACCCAAGCAGAGTCAATGAAATTGTGGGAGGCTCCCCCATGAATCAGTACTCCTACTCTGTGACCCTACACTACTCCCCTAACCCTGAGAGTATGGAATCTTGGTACTCTAGACAATGTAGCAATGATTCCCTCTGGTGTATCACCCTGGTGTGATTCCTCTTTTGTGGCCTCCTGCTCATCGTCATCTTCATCACTGTCTGAATACACCTCAATGTAGTGTGCCTTCGCCTTCCCTGCGCACCTGTGTCCTGGTACCCATGGTTCCTGGCAGGTGAAGCACAGCTTCTTCCTTCTCAAATCTTTCCTGGTGTCCTCATCTAACCAGGTCTTCTTAGGCACATCCTGCTCGAAGGGTTTCCTGTCCTTGTCCCTAACAGGAAAATTGGTTTTCAGAGGGAATTTGTTTTTAGGGACTGAATCCTGAAGATCCCTTGCCTGGCTAATAACATCCTTCAGAGTGAGGGGTTTGTAGGCTTTCACCCATCCCCGTAGTGGCTCTTTGAGGGCCTCAGTGAATAACATAGTCAAGCTGCTCTCTGACACATCTGTTACCATAACGGCTAGCCTCTAAAATTCTAAAATGAAAGATTCTTCACTACCAGTCTGCTTGAGTTGAGCCAACTCCCTGAAATGGATCTCTGGATATTTCCTATCAAACCTCTCCATCAGTTTCTGAGTGAACTCACCGTAAGAATGTATGGTATTGTGACCCAATGTCACCAATCCGTGGTACCACCATTTGTGAGCTTCTCCGTCCAAGTGAAGTGTAGCCAACTTAATGGCATCTGTCTCTGTCATGGGGTTCATGAACTTCTCCGTCCAAGTGAAGTGTAGCCAACTTAATGGCATCTGTCTCTGTCATGGGGTTGAGTTGGAAATAGGTATCCAACTTTTGGACCCATGTTCTTGCTGATCCTCCGTGAGTCCCATCAAAGTTTGGGATGGTTAACCTGCCCAAGGTCTTCTGCAGCTCATAGTTGTGATTGAAACCCTTGTTGAAATTCCTCGGCATGTTCCTACTCTTCATGTTGTAGAAGTATGAGAAATACATGGCAGCATGAAACTCATCCCCTAAGTCTCTGTACTACTGCAAATAATCCCCAAAAGGCTCGTTGGGTTCTGCCTGCATGACCGGGCCCCCTACTGTATCTGCCAAGAAGTGAGGCATGGTAGGCCTGATAGTAGGTCTGCTGTATATGTGCGGAGTGTTCTGGATGTTGGTGTGCACCATCTTTCCACTGTTGCTTGAAGATCCCCGCTCTACTGGTGAGGGAGGTGTACTGCTGATACCTGGTTCCGGTTTTGTTGACAGTCTGTTGATTGCATTGAGGACTTCTTTTTGTCCTTTGGCTAAGTCTTGCAATGCAGAGACCAAGCTGCAAAACTCCATCCGATCCTCCTCTTCTCCTGTTCCTTTTCCCTTACCAGAATGTATACCTGTCTGTTCCATGTCTGAATTGGTATCTTCTAGTTGGATATCTTCAAATTCTTCTGTGTATCTACTCTTCCTCCTCCTATAGGTTACAAAAGGATCTCCTTCTGTATTCATCTACTTTTCATCTCTTAAGCCCACAGCTGGCCAAGAAAATTGCTCTGATACCACTGTAATATCCCAAATCCTGATATTTTCTATTTCTATACAAATACGCTGATACAACGGGGCATGCAAACTGCCAAGCAAAAATCCCTATTTTATAGGAAAAATTAGGGTTAGGGTTTGCGAGATAGAATGAACACTTACCACTAATAATTCGGTTGAACTGCTACGGAGAAAGTATGCAAGAATCGGATACTGGATCGGAAATAGGTGGATCTCCTCTACTCCAGGTGAACCCCAGCAACAAGATGCCCCAATCAGAAAAGGGTGACGCCCTCAAGGAAGGAGGTGTCCGATGGAACTGCGAATTTGCCGGGTCGATAGGTTTTCAATGCCGAAGAGAATGTCTGATGCATGCAGAGGTTCTGAGACCTCTAGGCAGGGTAGAAAATTGCTTCAGAGAGGCAGCTACTCACGCCCTAGAACCCCGAAACTGCTAATAACTGCTTCGGATGAACTCTGATGGATCTGATAATCACTGGGTACCGGAGTATGAAGCTGATGATGAGAATGGTGCCTGAGTTTCGGAAGGAAATTGAGATCTAAAGGCCCAATAGCTGATTAGGGATTTCTGGCTGAAAACCCCCTCTTACGGTTGCACACGTGTCCCTGCAACGATCTATACCACGTACTAGATAACTGATGAATAAAGAACAAGTGGTGAGCCTGTATGGCTTACCCGGAATAAGACTAGGACAGATGTTTTACTGCCGAAATCCTGTTAGCTGAAGACTCTGTCTCCAACCCCAACTGCTATGCTGCACGCTGTGCTGCTATCCAAGAGCTCCCAAAATAATAATAATCCAAAGTGAAGTCTCCTTTCTCTTTATCCTCTATTTATGAAGTTCAACTGCGCAAAACCTAATCTTTGACCTAATTAGGTCACTTTATCTTCTAATTTGCCTTTGACTTGCATGCATGCGGATGGAGACTTAAAGAGTGCATGCATTATTAAATAATGCTAGGATGGCATGCACGAAGGTGGCCTTTGGCCCCGGTGGCCCTTCTCAACCAAATGATGATGCCCTAGATCTTCTATGGATGGCATGAGTTCTTAGCTGATTCCCTAGCTGTCAGTAACCGCTCGAACCCACAGGAATCACATAGGTTAGCGGTTTTGGGGCCTTAAGGCCTAATTGGAAGGGGACATTATGGAAATAAATTTATCCCTAATATACATGAATTAATTAATGATTATTTGGCAACCCATAATGTTTTTGAAAAATCCCTATAAAAAAAGATTGATGTTAGTTTTCTTGAAATGAATTTCCCAATAATTTTGTAAACAACATTACATAAAAGGACTGAATTTCATTATTCTAAAAAGAAGATTATATTGTTTTAAGGACCAGAATAAATAAGATAACTTTAAAACTCATAGGGCTTTCCAAGAATTCTTTGATTGCAACAATCAAGATATCATTTTCAAAAATATTATAAATAAAAAAAGTCTATAGTCCAACCATCTGGATTTTAGATCTTGGAATCTTCTTGTAAGTCTTCTCTCTACTCCTAGTTTGCATCCTATTGTATCATACTAAGGAATTATTATGAAACCTAAATAATTTAAGGTATGTTTACTCTTTTTATGTCATTATACGTACCTGATTTGATTGGTAATACTGATGAAACGTTCTTGATTTGATTGGTAATAATAATGAAACAAAGATATCATTTTCTAAAACCTCATAAATAAAAAATCTATGGGCGAACCATCTAGCCCATGGATTTTATTGTTTTTAAACCAATAAATCTAATCGTAAGCATCCTATTATATCTTACTAAAGAATTATAATGAAACCTAAATGATCTGATATTTAATATTTAATGGTTGCATAGTTTCCGTTTCTTTGTTTCTTTTGTATTGTGACTTGTTAATTTCAAAGTTCGTGTGCTCCTTAAACTATTATGGCCGGTGAAAGAACAAAACAAAATCCCCCCAAACAACTTCTGAAGCTTTCCAACAAGTTACTGATTACAATTGGTGCGAGTTTTATTTCCCTGTGCACTTAAAGATCAAACTCTATTCACCACTGAGCAGCTTTGGGGCATTTAGGAGAAAATGGCTACCCTTATTCCTTTGAGGCCTAGGAGACAAGAGGTGAAAGTTTTATTGCCTTTACCATTATGAATTATACCTGCAAGGTTATGTAAATTGTAAATTTATATAAATGAGTTTTTTATAACTCTTCCACTCTTCCAGAATCCAAGTGAGAATCGTTGCTTGATTTTTCGGTGACCATTTTGCCAGTTCTCTTGTTGCAAAACCCAACTGAGTATCGTTCGTTCATTTTTGGGAATGATCCTGTAACGATATCAAAGTACCCTCATGGAGGTATAAAGAAGACTTGATTTATATATTTAAAAAAAAAACATAGATGCGTTTTCAGCTTATATTAAAAAAAACATTGATTTATATATTTAGGTTATTTATGTTTAATAAATTCCATCTTCAAAGAGTTTACAGGAAATGGGACTATGGACACTCGAGAGAACGTGAAAGATGAATTTTGCATATTTTCCACCACTCTTCAGGTTATTTGATAGTTTGGTAGTTTTCTAAAATAACTAATCCTGTAATTTTTTTTATGATTAAAATATACTAAGTATGAAAAAATAATAAATTAATAATATTATATTTTGGTTATTTTTCTATGGAACAATATATTTCAGCCACAAGTTTTATGTGTTTAAAAGTTAAAGCTGGTTAATGAAGACTCTTGATTTTGTTATAAATTTATTTTAAACTATTTTTATCCTAAAAATAAAAGTGTTAGTCTTGGTAAGTCATTTTGATGAAGAGGATGATTAAAATTTATTAAGATTAATTTTAATATATAAGACTTTAATAAAGATAATACTTAATTTACTTTAAAATAGGTTCTGTGTGTAAAAAGCTTATCAATAAACTTATTAACAGAATTATCAACTTAAAAGTTTTAAATATAAAATATTTTAGTTTTTAACTATATTTAAATTTTTAAGAAACAAAAACTTATAATTAAAAAAAACAAATTTAAAATAAATTTATTAAAATAATTTGAAATAAATTTATTAAAGATAAAATTTATTAAATTTATTAAAAAAACAATTACAATCTTAAACATATATTAATCAAATAATCGTTGAAGTATTCCTCGAAATCTTGTATGATCTATCTCTTTCGCTTTAAAGTAACTTATAAGATGTGGCGCTGGGCACATTTGAGAACGAATTTGAAATAATTTCATAAATAGTACATTATGAAAGGAAATGCGTTAAATTATGATTATGTGGATTTTGGAAAGGGGCATAAGCTGAGCTGAGCTGTTTTGTTTTTATTTATTTTAAATGTAATTTTTATTTAAAAAAATTAATATAAATTTTTATATATAATATTAATATTTAATATTGATTAAAGTCATATTTAATTTTAAAATTACATTTATTATATTGTTAAATTATGTTGTTTATAGAATATGGATAGTTTTTTCCCTAATGTGAGTGTTATTATTTTAATTTTGATTAGATTTTAAAATAAAATATTATTTTTATTTGACTAGATTTTATCATAATGTAAAATTATATTTTGTGCAGAATGAACGGTTTTAATTTCAAGGTCATTATTTTTATTTCGATCACATTTTAAAATTAATTATTATATTTTGATTTTAAAAATTATTAATTAATTTATTAATTTTAATATAAAATTTAATTGGATTATATTTTGTTATAATCTAAAATTATGTTTTTGTGGAGAATGGTTAGTTTTAAATTTCATGGTTATTATCTTAATTTTGATCATATTTAAAAATAAAATATTATATTTTAATTTTAAAAATTATTAATTAATTAATTAATTTTAATATAAATTTTATCTTAAAAAAACGTTCACATGATTGTGTTGATAGGTTTTTTTTGGAACTTTCATGTTTTTACATTTTTGTCGCTCTCCTAGGCCACTCCTCGACTGTAGACTCCACAACAAACTCATGGCATCATCTTAGGGGGAAAACATGCCCCTCCCAATCACTTTCCAGCAGACTAGACATTGACCCATTTGATCTCCCTAGCTCGACGGCCCCAGCCTCTCTGCAAATAGGGACTAAAGAAGTTGCAATCTAAGAAGGTGATAAGAGGAATCCAGCCTAGGAAAATAAGGCGAAATAACAATTGGAAACGGAAAGGAATGGCGCCCTAAGATGCATCTCCCGTACTGAAGAGAGGCCCTGCCTCAGTCTCCCAGCTGAAAGAATAAATGCCAGGGCTCAAAAAATGAAAGATCATGCTCTCATAGGAAAATTCATTGGCTTCTGACCCATTGAATAGGCCCTCAGAGGATGGATAGCAACAAAATGGAAACCTAAATCTCAATTTGACCTACAACTAGGTTCGAAAGGGTTCTTTACCATCATATTCTACCACCTAGATGAGAAATCCAGGGTATAAAAGGGAGGCCCTTACTTCTTCAATGTTGTTGACCTTTATCTCAGGAACTGGATGGAACGATTTAGCTCGAGAAAAACAAGATTTCTCTTGGGCACCTGTCTAGTTTCGGATCTATTCCCTCTCACAAGAATACTGCGATGATGAAACCCTCAAAGAAATGGGCAATACTTTGGGAACCTATGGCATATCTGCAGATGAGACAAAATTGAAAAAACCGATAATCAATGCGACCCCAATGTGGATGCTCTAACACATCCAAACCCAACACCACAAGGTACCCCACCTATGGTGTTGTAGAACCCATGACCAAATCAAGGGATAGTTGCAACCCAACCCTTGGTGCCACAAACCACTGCTTGAGGATGCACAAACACAATATACAATGTGCAAGGGAATTAAGATAGTAAAAAGTGATCCCTACAAGTGAAATAAAATCTATAAGATATTTCATGTGTGGAATGTGGGGCAGAATTGTGAACTCCATCTAAAAGTTGGTCATTCAACTTATTTATGGACATGGAATACCCAATTTCATAAATTTCTCAATTATTAAATATGATAATTTTTTTGGTAAAGTTTCAATATAATAAACACCTTATTATAATAAATATAAATAATATCTTATCATCACAAAGACTAATTCCCATGGATTTCAAAATTCAATGCTTCAATATTTTTGGAATAACCTTCAATATATTTATAAAGTTGCTTTGAGATTAGCTTCGCAGCCATATTAATTAATAATATTCTTGTTATTGATTTTTTCCACACCTTAAATCATGTTAGATTGAGGTAGCCAACCATATTAATAAAGTATATAGTTGTGTCAGTATATGATTCAAAATATCAAACTAACTACTTGAGTCATCAATAATACCCATGCCATAAAAATATCCCTGATTTATAGAGTGTTTTCAGATATGGGATTAGATTCTCTAGTGAAACTAAACAATGGCTACGTAAACTAATTTCAAAATTCAGTGCTTCAAGATTATTGGAATAACCTTCAATATATTTATAAAGTTGCCTTGAGATTAGTTTCGCAGCCATATTAATTAATAATATTCTTGTTATTGATTTTTTCACACCTTAAATCATGTTAGATTGAGGTAGCCAACCATATTAGTAAAGTATATAATTGTGTTGGTATATAATTGAAAATATCAAACTAACTATTTGAGTCATCAATAATACCCACGCCATAAAAATATCCATATCCATGATTTATAGAGTGTTTTCAGATATGGGATTGGATTCTCTAGTGAAACTAAAGGATGGCTACGTAAATTTCTATGAAGTTAGATATTTCGTAGGCAATAATATAGTGTGGTTGCCAAATTTCTAGATTCTAAGTCTAAACAAAAACGGAGATATTGGAAAAGGAAATCGGAAGATTGGGATGTGCGTGTATTGTATCATATCCACCCACCATGGAAAAGGCATATATGTAGGGCATGAGTGTCCCATTATTCAATAACATATTTGGATAGTGTGTTTTCTATCATATGCTTTTATTATGTAAAACAAGAGCTACAAGGTGGCAATGTCTTTGACATTGTCACTTGCGGTTGCAAGAGAGGTTGCATTTGTAATTGTAGTTTAAAAATAAAAACTTAGAACATTAAAACTACTTCATTAACAAAAATGTTACTAATAACTATGTAAAAATAAGTGTGAATCTACCAATAACTATGTAAAAATCTATCATCTAATCTTCCTACGAATTCTTCCTTCCAGACGAGTATTTTGTTATACGTTGGCAGTCAATAGATACACTGCCAACATGATAGACGCATCGAACATCTAACCCTAACATTCACGTGGAAGAAAAAAATATAACAGTCTCAGGCATATGCAAAACCTGATATTGAGGAAAATGCATTGGGAAGAGGGGAACTCGAGCACCATAACTACAAAATGTGGAGTAGAGACATTGAGCGAACTTCATGACACCCACGAATCCTAGCAAAGTAAACACCTTTATCTCGATTGCTTACGAGTCTAAACACACATATAAGGAATAAGAAATGCACCATGACAGTCACACTACATGAGTTTGCAGACAGTGTGAGGAATCCAAAATCAAAGGTAATTAGGAAAGAAATTATTAATCATGTCTCTATAAATTTTATAAACATATGATATAATATAATGTTGTTAATATTTTTGGTAAGATCTATAAATAAGTACATAAATATATATAACAAAGAAAGAAAATTGGTAAATCTTTAACAAAATAACACTAGATAAAAGGAAAGAAGTATAAGAACATAGAAATACAAGGTATGAACATAGAAATACAAAAAGAAAAAAAATAAAGCATTCTAATTCCAAAATATTATTTTAACTATATAAACATATACTTAATATTAATTTTTTTTAAGAAAAACATATTAAAATATCGAATTGCAAAAAAAAGAAAAATAAAAACAATTTAGTACTCCAAAACATTTTAAGTAATTAAAAAAACTAACAAGAGCCACGTGGTGGCAGTGTTCCCGACATTGTCCCTTGCTATGTGGAGGAGAGATTTGTATGTAGTTTTTGAAAATTGCTGCATTTGAAGATGAATGGTTTAATTGTTATTTTGAGATATGGATGTATATATTTCAATCCTCTTAACTAGGTTTATAAGGCAGTGTCCATTAAAAAATATTAAAGATATAACATATTTTTACATTTCTTAGATATATTTTTTCATTTCATCTTTTATATATTTCAATGCCTAATATTTTATTTATGGAGTCTTTAGATGATCATTTCAATGTTAGAATTCCTTCCTTTAAAATCTAGATGCACCAAAACGGTTACCTATTATCAAAATGATAGTCTATTTCTATGATTCTATTTGGATTTGTCTGCATTGGTTCTTAATTATATGTAAACTAGCACAACCACAAGTACATTATTGATTTGAAATTGTATGTATTGGTGCATAATTATATGTACATTAGCACAACCACAAGTACATTATTTAAATGTTTGCTCATAATTAAATAAACAAAATATATATAATTTGAGTAGTTTATTTATTTTAATTTAGCCACTCAAAGATTTGAGAATGTTTTAAATGTGATTTAGTGAATTGCAATAATTAAATAATGTATTTTTTCCCTCATCTAAAATAATATAATTTTATTGTATCCATCATTTTTCATTTTAGGTCACATTATGCATTATTGAGAGGATTTTTTAAAATTAGTTTATATGTGATTTTCTACATTGTTTTTATCATAATTTAGAACCCATAATGAAGTTTTTATTAAAAAATATACCATCAAATGAAGTTTTGTCAAAATTGACCGAATTTTACCCTTATTTTAGAGAAAAAATGTTCAAAAACTGGCAAATGCTCGTCAAATTCCAACTCTGATCGGGAGGGTTTGGGGTCGAGCAATGCCATATTTCCAACAACCAAATATTTTTGAATTTAAACCTTCAAGGACAAATGAGCCAACCAGTTTTGAGTTTACTTGTGAAATTCTAGAGTTCAATGTTCGCCAAGGCCCTGTCCTGCTATTTGTATATATGAAATTCAAGATAACCATTAGCTTTTAAGAGATGTAAGCATCATATTTTCATGCCCTACTTTTCTAACTAGTCTAATTCCACTTCCATAAGATAAAGTCAATCTAATTCAACTTTTAGCCAAGCATGATATTTATCCACTAGAAAGTCAAGGATCAAAAGAAAGCTACGTGAAAAGAAAGATCTAGATGTTGCCTTCTAATTAGCTTGTTCAACTGTCACTTACACAAATAAATTGATAATTAGAAATCCTAGAGTTTGGTGATAATCTCTGAAACTAAAATAACATCATAAACAAAAGGATATTGAAGAGGGTAGTGCAATCTTTGCCAGAGGTCTTCATCAACATATCCTCACCTGCAATAAGAACATGTCAACATAGTGTGTGTGTGTGTGTGTGTGTGTGTGTGTGTGTGTGTGTCTATATATATATATATATAAACGGAGAGAGAGATTTATTAGATTTGCAAGAAATAACCAGGAAGAAAAACAACTGGCGAGGTACTGCATGAGAAATATTGAGCTCCAGGGAATCTTATTGACAATTTTATCAGTTCCTTGTTTGATCTTAAGGCCAATGACATGTATAGTTATTACACTAAATTTGTAATAGCGCAAAGTTTCATCTTTCCCATGGTGGTTATAGTTAAAAAGTTAAAACAACTTGGTCACAGAAACTTATTATCCTCCCACTGACAGTCATGGTTGCCTATGATATACATTATTATACATTATTAGATCACAATCTTCCTACACTAGCATAGATTCATCTTATCCTGTACCAAGTGGGATAAAAAAAAATAGGTGTCCACTTAAAAATCTTGGAGTTACAAACATAAATACTAATATTTTGAAAAACAAAAAGATATGACACTAGACATTGTAAATCAAATTTTTTTCATCATAGACATGATGTCACACATCTCTTCTACTCCAGAATATAAGAGCACTAAGACTCATGCTGTAACAACAACTTGCTTCTCTTGGTACAACAAATATTTACACGTTTTAGTTTATTTACACTAGGGTATGTACAAAAGTAAAAAGTTGTTTAAGTTGTTCTTGGGAAAACTACAGAATTTAAGTGTTTAACTGTGTCGTGAATGCACTCCTCTAGTTCAGTAAGAACAAAAGAATAAAATCATCACCTATCAATCTAAATTATTTGAATGGCTGGAAGTTTTTGAGTAACTGATGTCTGATTCCTTAACGAGTTCAATAGATAAAACAAAAGAAATAGATAAAGCATTCTCCACGCAAACTGGGACATTTCCAGCAAATACTGAATGAATGAAAAACAAGCACATGTGTAATGATGCTTCTCCCAGCATTGTTCAAGAGCTTAATAAGCAATATTGGTCATAACTATACAAATGTACTTGACTTTAAGCATTATGGAGAAAGCAAAGTAATTTCTAGGATTCGTATTCATGCAAAAGAGACACAATAGCTCATCCATATCAACTTGATCTACCTTTTTATGCACAAAAGAATTGTGATTTTCCAACTTATTGAGCACCTCTATGTTATCCATTTATTACCAAAACCTAAAATGAAAATAAAAGGTATAAAAAATAATAATAAAACACACTTTTTAATGCTTCTAGATATAGACAATGATAATTGCATATTTCAATCAACAAGAACCTAAGAAGTATAAAGAAATGTAGCATTAAAAATTTGTTACCTAGTATCATTGATAATGAGCTCAAGGTGAGAAGTGCAGAAGGATTCTCGGTTTAGGACAAGGTATTTGGGGGCAAAAATCAACAACATCCTACAAGCAAGGTTTTATTTAACTGCACAAAAATTCAAAAAAAAAACAATAAAACCATAAATGAATCAAAACTTGAACTTAGTGAATAAAATCTTCAAAATGAAGGCCTAGTTCAGAGGCAAAAGTCCCAATACCAAAAGCTTATGAAGTTCAACACCTACACACCCGAACAATTATTTTGTTCTCAGCATTCAAATTCATGGCCGATATTATGTACTGATTAAAAAACATACTTCTAATGCCCTCTAATGCTTCTAAGAATAGACAAACATACCATCTACAACATGGTTAACAAAATGAAAGCACACACAAACCCTCCATTTACCACAGCCATAGCTCTGTCTTCCTATCACCCAGCCTAAGATAATAAAAAAATACAGAAATGCAAACCAGGAACGATACACAGGCACTGAAGAATACACAGGAATTGAAGGAAATAAGGAATGATACACAAGCATTGAATATTTGTAGAGGAATGGTACACACATTAAAGGTTCGCATTGAAAGTTTGCAGGTTTGCCACATCCCATGTCAAAGTGTTCATTGATTTCGTGAGATTCTTGTGCCATAATACCTGCGGAGCCGTGGAGCCTTAGCCGAATCAATTCTTTTGGATTAAAAAATCAATTCATGTCTCTAACCAGACCCACAATCAATTTGCAAATCAAACTAGACCCATCAATTAAAATGCATCAAACTTTAAACACTTCTAAATTGTATATGTTAACAATTATAACTAAGGGTAGAGAAAAATTAACCCTTCCATATAACATCTTACAATAGCATTCATATCACAAATACGAAGTCCTTATATTTTAAGATTTAATATAGAAAATAAATAGTTCAGCTAGGCTTAAACCAATATCATAAAGTCTTAACCCTACATTTTTTTATACACATTAAAATTCCATTCGAAGATAAAACTTAACTTAAATATACTAGCAGGTCATAAGAAGTTGGGATTCTTTCTTCTAGTTTCAAACCCTTGCACAAAGTTAGTTGTGTTCCGTACCTTATGGATGAAAAAAGGGGTATTGCACATACCTGAATGGAGGTACAAGTAGTTATTCAAATCACAAAAATGCCATGAACCGCATTTTACCCCAAATACAAATAGAGTAAATAATTAGAATCAAATACTTTGAAGGGTTTTAATGACTAAAAACTTAATGAGGCTAATTATACTCTCCCAAAGAACTTTTTTGGAAGGCAACAACCACCATAGTAAGCTTATAAACTATTATAGAGTTTGGATATGCCAGTACTCCTCTTGCACATATCAGATACGCGGACAATCATTTCTCTTGGATACTCGTATAAACCCTAAAGATTAAAATAGATATGGTAATGAGAACTTACCTAAAATAACTTCCACCGGCCTGCAAGGATGGATGAGGGCTAAAACACTTATAGTCGAGTTCTGCAGCAATAACAATTTTATTAGTTAATTACTTACTTTGGGTGGAAAACGAGTGCCCACTTCTTTTGCAACATTCTATCTATAACAAGCATCAAGCGTATGTGCTCAAGAGCAAGCTCGGAAATATAAGCGGTGCGAAAATCAACAACAAGTTATTACAATTTAGTTCCGAAAGCGTTGTTTTGAATCCGGCACTCCATTGGAAACAATAGTCATGCTTGGTAATCTCGTTGCCATTTCCATCAACGTGATGAACTGCATGCCCATTAGCATTAACACTACTTCCTCCATTTTATATGTTGTAAAGCTAGGAGAAGTAAGAAGGAATCAAGCAAATGATATTGATGTTGGAAACACAGAGTAGAGCGAAGGGAGAATTTGAAGACGAGAAAGGCAGATGGGTATTGTAATAGTGGGGAGGGATGCTCATCCTCATTATTGTTTGACTATGGCCTAAGAATACATCCTCCATTACACAAATGTTTCCTATTGTGCTTCTTGGTTTCATACCTAGTGGTCGTGGCAGCCACGAGGAGTTTCAGACTAGGTATTGTTTCCTTTAACCTACTAGGTTTGCTTGAAGATAGTGTTATTTTCTTTAACGTGAAGCAACAGTAAAACTAACGGTTTGATTTTGCAATGCCACTTAACCCCAACAAAGTAAATGGTCATGGAGGGTAGTGGGATACAACACTGGAGCCGAGGGGGAAGAAGGACGTCTTTGACTCGAATTGATGTTGAGACTTATCATGTTTTTCAACCAGTTCATCTATTGTTTCCAGCTGTGCTACTGTAGTTTCATGTGTAGCAATGCCAACCTCCAGGTATTGTTTTCTTTATCTTCAGGATTAAAGCAGCGAAAAAATCGATGTTCTTTCGACTATTCGATAACAGTGATTTCACAATGCTACCTAAACCCCAATGAAGTAAATCACCATGGAGGCTAGTGGGATACAACACCCAAACCGAGGAGGAGTAAGAAATCATCAGCATTGTGAGGGATTGAACAAGCTCTGCGATTCGAATTGATGCTGATATTGAACACCTTGATGCCAAATACATTTTCATTTAAAGCCAAACAAAAAGTACATTTTCAACCCTGCAGAATAAATGAAACTATAGCCTCTACTGCCTCCTAAGTCTCTACTAAAAGATATGAATGAATGAATATGATAGCAGAAGACTCCTGTCAAAGATGCCTAGGGGAACCAGGTGGCATATTCCATCGTGCCAGTAAACGAAGTGACTGACCTCCTCACTCACTGGCCTTCCTTCCCTCTTCTTAGTCTGCAGGTGACTTCCTCACTCACTGGCCTTCCTACCCTCTTCTTAATCTGCACGTAAATACCAATTGGTATTCCTTGTCCTTCTAATTCTATAGGTGAAAAGGAAGTAACCAAACAATGAAGCCAGCGGAAAAGAAAATGTAGATCATGTACGAAGTCAGCAGAAAAGAAAATGTAGATCGTGTATGAAGCCAGCGGTAAAGAAAAACTAGATTGTGTGGGACAAATATTAATTTGTTTCAATTTTGAAATATAAAATGTATATAAAAGTTATTGTATTTTAATAATTAAAAAAGTATTTTTATATTACTAAATTAAATTAAATGAAAACGACAATTTTTTTAAAATTTTAAATAATTATATCAAAAGAAAATAATAAATATATATGTTATTTAAATAAATACTTTTATTAATAACTTTAATTTACTTAGAAGCCACTTCAATTTGAACTATATGAGTAACTTAGCCATCTCGTTCATATATATATATAATGAATATAAAATTATTTATTATAATAATTTTAAATTAAAAAAAAAATAATAAATCTGTGTCATCTTAATTGAAATTATTAACTAAATTTTTTCTTTAATCAATTTTTATTTTTTAAATGAGATTAACATAATTAAACGTAGTTGGTTACATAGTTTTTGAATTCTTTATGTAAAAGCAGAAGAGTAATAAAAGGCACATGTTGTTAGTTGGATAGTAAATAATTGATGCAGCAGAAGGTGATTCTAGGTTCTTTGTCCCAAGAAATGCTTGGGAGTTGAACCAAAGGGAAGATGGAGCCATTGCAGAGTCGTTCATTCATTATATCTTTTAGAGAGAATCAAACCAAGTAGTCTTCACTTCCTGCCAACGTTGGGAAATGTCGAAATGTAATGTAACGTTAAAAGCAACAACGAAGAAAAATAACTGGTGGTGCTCCCATAAGAGGCCCGGGAATGGCTGAGGTATTGAAAGATTTGGTAACCGTTCTTTCCTTTCATTAAAAGGTCTATTAGCTGGAGAGGTTTTTATGGAGGAAAATAACTGTCAAAATTCATCCAGCAACTTAGCCCAGCTTGCCAGGCTTGATAGGAGGAACCCATGTTGCAAAGTGGTAACTGTAAGTGAATGCCAGCTCACCTGAAATGAGATAACTCACCTGAATTAGTTGGTGAATCATCCATCCATTAATGCAACAAAGGCATAAAACTGAATAATCGTGTCAACCAGCCAGGTTGGTAATCCAATTATTAAGTTGAGTTGGAATTAGTCCATTCATTTTATATTCATCAGTCTTCGAATTCCAATTTTATTGAAATCAGTCCCTCTTTATGTTCATCAATGATCAGGTTTGGTGAAATTTGGTGTCAGCATATTATAATAGTACTGGAACATGTCATCCAGATTGTTAAGAGTTTAACCTAATTGGTAGAGGTGAGAACTACTTAGATGGATTTACAATTTACTGTAATTTTTTTTGGAATTGATTTTTAAAAAAGTTGGGAAAGATTGCAAGTTCGTGACACCTTCTATATACATTGTTTCCAACATTTTGTTTTTTCTAACTTTTTTCTATATAGATATATATCCACCTCCATTTTTTCTGAAACATAATTACATGAATGGGAAAAGTTGGCAATACTGGTCTTTTTAGAAAAATACATACTACAAAGCACCAAAATAGTGAAAGTTAGTTACATCAATGGCAAAACTTATCCTTCTTGAAAAATCCATACAAAATCTCCAAAATAGTGAAAGTTCATTACAACAATGGTAATTTTTTTTTTAAATCCATAAAAAAAACTCCAAAATAGTGAAAGCCAATTACAACAAGGGTAAAACTTTTATTTTTTAGAAAGAAAAAAGTCGTTACTTCATAACAAGACAAAATTCTATTTAGAGACATAAAATCTAAACAAATTTAAAAGAAGTATTCAATCCCTCTAGAGACTGTGTAGTGAGTAGTTTTCTAATATTTCTACAAAATTGTAGAATGCCATCCATTTTCCCCCATCCTTGATAAAATGTCAGTGACTTGATTGAATTATCCAAAGATATGTGTGACAACTTGATTGAATTATCCAAATGTATGTGTGAAAGAGAGGAAAGAAACTCATGTTTTAAATCAAAGATCATGTTGCTCCACTGTTCCAGATTTAAAACCATTGCAAAAGTTGTCTTTCTTGAAAAAAAAATCCATACTAAAAAACTGCAATTGAAAAGAGATGTCCAAAAATACCAGGCCTCCAAACATTAATTCCATCTCATTTTAAATAGTGAAACTTAATTACAACAATGGAAAATCCCGTCCTTCCAGAAACATCAATAACAGAAGAAAAATCCACCCCAAACAGAAATTGAAATGCCAAAAATTTATATTCTCTTAGGCACAAAATTATGCATATTTCTCTTCATCTCTTAGACACAAAATTATGCATATTTCTAGATTTATAGAATTCTCTTCTCTGCTGAGTAGATGCAAAAGCATGCCATGCATGGAACCCTAGGGGCTGTATTTCATCTTATCCATTGTATTACATAGGATTTCAAATACGAAAGGAAAAAAAAAACCATCTACATAAATCACACTGACATACTGTAGCACAAAGCTGAATGCATATTAACCTATGGCTCTCTCCACTCACTGGCCTTCCTTCCCTCTTCTTAGTCTACAGGTGACTTCCTCACTCACTGGCCTTCCTTCCCTTTTCTTAGTCTGCAAGTAAAGAGCAACTGGTATTCCTCATCCTTCTAAGTCTGAAGGTGAAAAGGAAGCAACCAAACAATGAAGGCAGTGGAAAATAAAATGTAGATTGTGTACGAAACTAGCAGAAAAGAAAATGTATTATGTATGAAGCCGGCATAAAAGAAAATGTAGATTGTGTGGGACAAACAAGACAATTGGTTATAATAATGGTTATAATAAGTACTCCATCCTCGTGTCATTCCCTCGTATACGGACTCAGCGATATAATGGTTCACCATTGATTTACAATGGCCGTGTGGTAGTTGACATGCCCATGACTTGAAGTGTGTCTTGGGCCTCGGGTAAGGAATTCTCTTCCCTAAAAAATAAATAAAAACCATTTTCCAATACATGCTAGTGCTACTGCTTACGCCATCACGCTGCCATGTCTAGGGGCACAAAGACCCAAGCAAATGTCACCTGCAAAGACCAATATAAATTAAGTTAAATCAATATTTAAATAAATCAAAAAATAAAATTTAATCAAACTATATTAAAAACATTTGAAAACTAAAAAAATTAAATATGCATGTCGAATTAATTGACCTAACCGATTCATATATATTCCCTCTCGGAAACATAATAAAAAGAAATCATAACGACCATAAGAAAGAAGTATTCGAACGTAGAAGTACCGAAAGGAGAAATAAATATTAGAACATACAAGTACAAAAAGGAGAAATATAAGAATATTATAATAAATATTATTAACTCCAAATTATTATAAGTAATTAAATATCATAAAAGAGAGAAGAAAAATAGAAACACTATTATAAAGATAGGTAGTGAAATAGATTCTAATTAATTTAAAGACATATTAAATCAAATAGGGTAGAATGTATATCTAATCACTCATTTGAAGTATTGTTTTTCAAATTTTAATTAAATCATTCAATTAAGACCAAGTACAAGTTTAATTTACTACAATTAAAAAATAAATTAAAATTTCTAATTTGTTGATTTATACTGAAGTTTATCAATAATCAAAACAATTTTGTACCCATATTTACCATATACTATTGTCATGCTCACAGAAAATGAGACAATCATATTAACAATATATAGAGCACTCATTTGAAAAAGTCATTCCTGCAAACGAATGAGTAAGCCAATCATAATTTCTAAAGCCATAATTGCACACAGAAATCAATAAAAATGTCTTTTTAAAAAGACAAAAATACTAATGATTATGTTTCTAACCAACCTCTGCAAAAAAAAACCATCGAGGCATGGAATAATCCGCCTCTCATTCAATGAGAAAATGCATGATGATTAAAACATGGTAAATTCTTATAAGCATGAGGGTTAATCTAGTCTCAACACCTTCGACAATAACTATATAGTGTTAGAGAAAAGATTATATATGAGACCATAGTACTTCATATAGGATACTAGTAGAAAGGAAATGAGAGTAGGTGTCTATGAATATGGATTTACAACGAGTATGCTCAAATGAAATATTGAATACTAGAAATAAAATGGTCGTTTGTGTATTTACTTGAATATAGGTGTTTGTGTTTTTGTATTCCCTATCATATTAGCTTTCACTGGTGCTCCTCCCCATGAATTGGAATTGAAAAAAAAAATCATCATGTTGTGGGGATTGGGGAGTTGGAAGAGGCCAGTAGACACATTATGTCCAAGTCTTGGATATGAAATGTTGATGGAGAATCCTCCTTCTCCTCAATATTCCATTCTTCCCCATAAGCATTATCACAATGGGATCCAACCTCTGTGTGCAAATATAGTCCAATGATGGAGAAACCAACAAAGATTAACAAATAAGGAGGTAACAACCTGCCACTCTTTCAAAATACAAAAGCTCAAACCAAGGTTACAATGAGGTCTCTAAAGCATTTAAGCATGCCATGGAGGCTTGAAAATCCAAGTAAGAATTATAACTTCATAATATATAATGCAACTCCACAATATTAGCTCAATAATAATTTAGCAATCAAATACTTAAATATTTCAACTCTTTTCAATTGTACAAGAATTAGGTTTTCTAATAGTTTCCTCTTTAGGGTAAGAATTGAACACAAATTATGTCCTCTAATAATTTCCATAGTTTCCTCTTTATGGTGAAGATGTGTTACATCTATCAATGAAAGCATTAAGGTGTTTAAAATCTTAAAGATAAGTACTCCATATATCATATATTATGCTAATATTTAAAAATAGCATCAATCTAAAAATAACATCAATTTGAGTCATTTAAAAGTATTATATCAAATACCTTTGTATTGACAAATGTAAAATTTATGTGTAAACAAACAAATAAAATATTTATAAAAAGCTCAAGTGTTTATAAATGAGTGTGATGTAAGTTTTTCAATAATTTATATTTGTAAATAGCATAATAAAAAATTACAATTATTGCATTAAAAAAATAAAAAAGAGTCCACAAAAATAACATAATTTAATTAAAACTATTCCATTAAAAATAAATAAATAAATAAATACTCATAAAAATTTAAATAAAAAATGGCATTTAAATATTAATATAGTGTAAAATATTAAAAAACAAATGATATAGTGTAGAATATTAAAAAAACAAAATGAGACTTAATTATTTTATAACATTAAAATATTAAAATGGTACAAAATTTCTTTACTAATACTTTTTATTAAACATTGTGACTCTATTAACCAGATATTTATGCCTTAAAAATAATTAAATACTTGTTAATAAAGGTTATTTGATTCTCATATCAATTTTTATAAATTTTAATTTTTATAAACTTAAACAATGCAAAACATTTATCCTTTGAAAACAATTAAATATTTGTTAATAAAGAATAATTAAGTCTCATATAAACTTTTATAAACTTAGCATCATATTTTTGTCTTGAAAATGATTAAATAACTATTAACGAAGGCTAATTACTTCTCATATCAAGTTATGATAGTTCTATAAAATTGCCTACTTTTTAGTGAATTCAGAAGATAGAATTAAAACGCATCCCAATCTATACATCACCAAACAATAGAATCAACTAAAAATAAATTCTAGTTCACAAATTAAGGAACTTCTAACCAGGAGATTATAACTTAATCTGCATCTACCTTGAAGACTAACTAGTAATTTGCATTGATATACGAAGACCATTCACACTAGCTAAATACAAACATATCTAGATATAAACGAAAAAATGCTAAAAATATTAAATTTTCTGAAAGTTTACCCACAATTATGGGCAACACCTCAAGGAAAACATATATTGAAAACGAATACGTATGGAAACCATTACCACAACCGATCAACAAAGCATGAGACTATCGTCAGAAGCGCAGATGAATTACTAATATTTTAATTTAAATCTTTCCATTAATATGTCCTCTTTTTCTTTTAACTTCAAAAAAAATAAAGATACCATTCTTATATATTGTTTTAAAAGATTTGACTACCTTTTATACTACTTTTTATCTAAATTTAAAATATAGGATTCCCATATTACTGTAAAAGTAAAAATGATAAATCACAAGCATTTTAAGTCTAAATCTCTTCAATGACATTTCGTTTTTGTGCCTATTGCTCAAAACGTGACATAGACAAGATTAAGCCTTTTTAGAAACTATGTGCTGGAAAATTTCAACATATTCAGATATCACTATTACTGTAACTAATAGAAACATGAAATGCCTATATGAAATGCATTTTAGCTACCAAGCTTGAGAGATGAACTTTATTATAAGAATCAAATGCAGCCTAGGTTAGACCAAGTGAAGCTAATATTTTAGTAGACTAACAAAATAAAAGTTTTTAGAAAGATTTACAATTTATTTATCTCTCATTATATTATATTCAAAAATATGTTGAAAAAAAATTGTAACACAAAGAAATCCAAATGTCAAGATATCCAATCTATTGCTATACAAATCAAACAATTTTTATTATATGAGTCAACTAGATATTGAATAATATTTAATAATAATACCATCATATGCATGGAATAGAGCGTTCTTTGAACCGTTCAAAGTATCCAAAACTGTGTTTTCATCTTTGTTTTGTTGACAAGAAAACAAAGTCAAAATTGCTATAGCTAAGCCACTACTTTGTGCATTAATACAGTGTTTCTCGGGCAGTGCACAGTAATCAAATGTGCATATAGAGATAACTGCATTTTGTATCCATGTTCAAGCCTAGGAAGATAGGCATCAATACAGATATAATTTTACATAAATTATAGGTCGATATTGTATCCATGTTCAAGCCTAGAAAGAGAGGTACCGATACAGATATAGTTTTACATAAATTATAGGTTCATATAACAAGTTTTGGTTCAGTGTAAAGAAAGAAAGAAAAAACAAAGCCATTTGAAAAAGTGTTTTTTTTAAAGGTGCAAATTGCACTGATATGTTCAAACATTTCTATTTTTTTGCGCCTTTTAGATTTGCGGTAAAGACTCTGTTGTACTTAAGTGTTACATTAGAAAACATATTCAATTATGGAGAAACCCGGATATGAGCAATGGCATTAGTGCATGTCAATGTAAAATTAACATGTATTGCAAAATTATGTAGTTGTGTATCTGCATCTGAGATGTTGTGCACAAAGTTGTCATAAGAAATCAATGCGATTGCTGGGAAATACTATTCAAGCAATGGAATCTCCAGTGTACAATTAGTCGCCCCATTTTTGTTTCCAGCATACATTCCAATAAATGTTGATAATTGGTTTGTTGTTTGTTGGTCTCGCTTTTGGTTGTAAGGTCTAGACACATGGTGTAACAGTGTAAAAGCAAGCAATCCCGGTCAATTTTATTGTCGCCAGGTATCAATTGAGATACAGGCACACACATCATGACTACAAATTAGAATCATGAGAATCAAGTATTTTCCAACATTCAAAGGGATACAGTTGAGGGATATTACCAGATGCAAATTACTTAATTACTTACTTCGGGTGGTACACCAGCGCCGGATGCACTAGTAATTTGTGAGAGATAAAATCATCCTACTTTGCATCTTTCTGTCTATAAGAGCCTGCCTGTAAGACCAAGAAATCCTCATTGACGTTCAGAGAAAAGGTAATTCACAATCTCCTGTAGGAGCAAGAAATCCTTATTAAAGAAAAGGTAATTCACAATATTTATTTTATATATTTCTAGATAGTTTGTTGCGTAGATTTACCTTGTCGAATGGTTCTATATCGAGCAACAATATATCCTGGTAATTGCTCACTTCGGTATGAAGAATGTTGTGAAGATAGTAATATTCACTATTTAGTGAAAAAAACACTTCTCTCTCTATATATCCACATTCAACCTGGGAAATCTTTGCGGTGTGACAATCAATGGTAAGTTATTCCAATTCAGGTCAGCATATTTACTGGCCAAACACCAGTGAATATTGTCTTCAATTTATTCTTCATACCAAAAGAAGCGGAGTCATCCATCTCTAAAAGTGTTGTTTAGAATCCTCGGCACTACATTGGAAACAACTGTCATGGTAATCCCGTCGTTCCCATTAACATGATGAACTGCATGCCAATTAGCAGTTCCATTTTTGTTAACATATTCATCACTATAGGAATGTCGGTTTCCATTGATGGAAAATCAATTTGTTAGTACTTTCCCCATACCTAAGAAAACCTATAACATCAAACCAAGTTTCTTAGCATCCAAGGGCTAAAAACATCGTTATAATTAAAATAAGGAAACTGTGCACATGAAAATGTAGAACATAATAGGAATAACTATATATAATATGTATATTTTGAAGCTGGGGACTTGGGAAGATATCCCCAACAACCCTCTCCATGAGTCTAAATATATTGGATAAACCTGTCATCCTCTTGTTTGGTCCAAGCTCCTTTCTTTCTGTCACCGCTGTGCAACAAGGCGCTCTTACCATCCTCAAACAGTTGTCAAAAAACAAAAATGGATGGAATGAAGTGATAATAGGATTGCAGAACAAAACCTCCGTGGAAGAAGATGGAATACGTAATAAGTTGGATAAGGTATAAGAATTTGATGGGCGTACTTATTGGTGGTAGTTAAAATTGTGGATGGATTGACTAGAATGGTCGCTCAACATATGGGAGTATGGGAAATAAGGTGTGAGCGTCGGTCAGTATATGTATCTTTCAAAAGGTATACTCGGATGGTATTTACACATCTCATTGTCATTAAAAGAAGAGACGCCAAGGTCATGTGATTATCTGTGTTGGTATGACTGGACATTCTTAAGTCGGTTTGGTAGATGTGGATGTGGTTTTGACTCTTTGCATTCCTGAATCCTTATGCTTTGGAAAATATCTTCTTAGGTTATGGATTTTGTCTTCTTTAAAAACTAGCAACACCTCTAATAAGTCAACCATAGAAACTAGCAACACCTCTAATAAGTCAACCATAGAATGGCTGGTATGAGTAACACGTGACAGAATAATGAGAAATTACAGCAATACAGAAATGAGAGATATACACTAAATACATGATTGTTTTATTTACTGAAAATATACATTTTTATCTATGGGTTTCCGCTTGCAAATAGTCTAACATCTCGTCGATATCCAATTCAGTACAAAGGTAAGTTTTAAGCTTAACTCCGCCCTTCTGGAAAAACAATGTTTGCATATCACAGAAAGAGAAAGAATGAAATTGCTTAATATTCAAATTTGATGTCAGTAATGAATTTAGGAGGATGAAAAACCATTTTGAAAAGCTATTTCATAATCTACTAAACTAATTATCCAACACCAGAACTTCCATTGTGGATTTCTTTTGCAAATTAAATACATAAGGAATTTTTTTCAAAGAATTTCCATTGTGGATCTCTTTTGCAAATTAAATACATAAGGAATTTTTTTGCAAATTAAATACAGAAGGAAGGATTAAAAACTAAATTTGTTGTGCAATCCTATTTCCAAGTTATGTAACGAGAAAAACAAGTAGATACAATCATTTCCAAAGCAACTCTAATAAAATAAACATTAAAAACTAAATGTGATGTGTAACCTGATTTGCAAGTTATGTAATGAGAAAAACAACTAGATGCCTCTTTTCATATGAAGGAAAAGGTATCCGTCCAATCGTTGTATTACCACTAATTATAAATCTAGCCATTGTTGCCACAATATATATATGGAAATCAGTATTATCACTAGTTCCGCAGCCAAAACCATCGCAAAGGGTCCATCTACAAGTATTGGAAATGTTCATGAACGAAGTCGCTGGTACTCAAATTTCTTCCTCGTGAAGTTTGATCAATATCTAGTCTCGAGATGCTATTTTGCATGCGCTTGGATGCATGCATGCACTTAAACTGCCAATACTTTATCAAAAACACAAATCTTTGTTGAGTGACAAACTCCAAATACAGGTATGTCGAGCGAGCAATTGCAAATACACATACAAATACAGGTGTGTCAGGTATCAGTATTGGTTGCACGGTTTCTAGTTGCGTCCAAAGAAACTCATGTGTAACAAGTGAAAATAATATTCAAATATATAAAGGGAACCTTGGAACTCAACTTGTGGTACTCAAGTGAAGAAGATTTCACTGTTACAAATATACATATGTGGATTGGGTAAGGAAGTTTTGATGATAGGTGAAGAAAAAGATCGTGTGGATCATCCCTTCTCAATTGATGTCAAACGGGATAGTTGGAGACATGGAATTCTTTGATTTTGTGATTATGCTGCGTATCAAAGAGGTAATTTTGGTTAAATTGCACGTTGAATCCTTCGAAAAAAGGTTCATTTCATTGATGTTTTTTACTTTCCTAAGTTGATACACGAAAATTGATTCTCTACCATCTACATTAAATATGGCCATTCTTTTCTTCATATTACTTGAGTAATCATGAAATTAAAAATGCTTCCTCTTTCCATGAATCCAAGCCTTAGCATCTTGTCTAGATATTAATTCACCATTGAATATAGAGGGTTTTCCCTTTCCAAAATTTTCATATTAGTTGTCTTTTAAAGTTTATTTACTCTTTCTAGATCATAAAAATAAGGAATTGAATTATTGATTAAGTCCTTAGAGGAATATGACTTGTTATGTTCCTATCCAAATAAGACTAGTTCCAAATAATGTTTCACCAACCTACTAGTTCCCTTGGTTGAGATGGAGACATAAATTTTGTAATGAGGAGCTATGGGACCCAAAAGGATTTTAGTTCACCGTATTGTCATTTAAATCGGTCACATAAATAATAAATGCTAAGAAAATAAGGTGGCATTGGTTCATGAATACAGTTGGAATCTTCTTGAGCCTTTGGGTGACTAGATTCCCCACACCGTTGGAATGATCTTCATGCAAATTTGAATCCATGGGAAATGTAGGATTATTTGAGGGCGATGCGTTGTAAAATAGTATATCATGAACCAATGAATTCAAATTAGTAAAGGATAGTAACTCCCATGGAAGAATAAGAGACTAAGAAGAGAATGTGTGTCACTTTGAAGGAGATTCCATGCACTCTATGACAACTAATGATGAAATATTCTATGGCAAATATGCCAAATTCATACTTGATTGCATAAATATGAAAAATATGAAAATACAGGGAAAAAATAGCGAGTAAGAGGGAAAATTTCGGCGTTATAGGTATCTGTTCAAATTGGGAAAAGAATTGTAGCATGAAAGAGGAGGACAAGTGTCATAGGAGTTACTAAACCACTAAGATGAGTTGGAGGAATCCCATGGAGGGAAATTTGACCGTAGGACCCCTCATGAAGTTAATAAAAGGATTTAATCAGGAAGGATGATAAATTTTGATTTTTTTTAATTGGCCTTTGGAATTTTGGAGAGCTTTTGCTTGTCCATTGCACAGTTAGTGTTCACTTTCCTTGCTTGTGAACCAATTTCAAGGGAGTTGGACTCCTTTCCAAGTTAGTTGTTGGGGAGGATATTAATACCTATTATTGGAGTTAAATAGAGGTGTTATAGTTGCAGGTTGAAGGTCCATATAGTCTTAATTCTCATCTATCTCCCTATTCTCTTGTTTCTCCTCCTCCATTCCCCCACACTCGCATGTTGATGGCGCACTTGTTGGAGTGATGCTTACACTTTGTTGAGTATATTTGATTCCGAGGAGTGGGTATATTATGTATATCTCTGTACTTTTACTTCCATAATATATATAAGTGAAAATATCAGAAATCCATGTGTGAAAGGCTTACATTCCCATGCTCTTGAATGCGTTGTTTTCATGTATTTAGCTTCCATTTTAAATGAGTTGTATATTATATTTTTATAAGGACTTTTCTATGAATTTTATGATGATTTGGTATCAATAAATGATATATGACTCTGTAATTTCATGACCATATGCTCTATATATCGAAATCCAAGAAATTCAAGTGTCAAAGGCTTGCATTCTCATGCTCTCGAATGACTAGTTTTCATGTATTTGGCTTCCATTTTAAAAGAGTTTTATATCAGATTTGTATAAGGTTTTTTCTCTAAGTTTGATGATGATCGGGTAGACATAAATCATGTATGAATCTGAAATTTCAGTACCATATGATTTGTACCTAGAAATCCAAGAAACTCTAACTTATGAAAGGATTGTATCCCCATGCTCTTGAATGAATATTTTTCATGTATTTGGATTCCACTTTGAAAGAGTTATATATCACATTTTAATGAAGAAATTCATCTGATGGTTAATTCCATTGTGGAAGCCATTTTAATGTTTTTATTGTCTTTATATTTCATGTCATTATATGAACCATTAAATCTACTTTTCATGAGTCAAAATCGAGCTATTAATACCATTTCATCTTAAGACAATTTTCTGAAAGTTACCATATTTATGTTGTGTTGGAGTCATTTAGGCCAACATGCACACTTATTTGGTAAATTTTGGCATATTTAGTCACTATCCAAAGTTTAATTGACTTACTTGAAATTAGGTGAGCACACTGTGACATTAGCATGAGCACACCATGCCTTCCTTCAATTAAGGAGGCTAACTAAGTCTTCACCTTCAATCAGGGAGGTTAACTGGGATTCCTCCTTTAATCAGGGATGCTAACTGGGTTTCCTCCTTCAATCGAGGAGCAATTATGGGGTGAACTGAGTGTCATAAGTGAACCTAATTGCTAATTGATTGTTGTTTCACCTAACAATCATTTAAGCTGAGTTGTGAAGGTGCCTTCATCTATTATTTGTCTATTTGTTTCCAATATTTATGAACTGGAGTCAACACTGGCGCCTACAACCACTTCTGATGACAAGTGTCACTTCAGTTAACTCTATCGGAGCTACTTGGAGTTATGGATGCGCTGCGAAAATTTCAACTCAAAATGGGCCTCCTAAAAAAAATTAATAAAATAATAGTTAAAATAGTAAAATAATATTTATTAATTTTAGAGGAAGAAAGAAAAAAACTACTTTTTGTTTGTATTTTCGACATATCTCCCCGTGTTTTTACTCAAATTTTGATTGGGAGAGCTTGTTGGATGTAGAATTAAATTCCGCATCCAACGAGTACCCACTTGGCATACTTTTGATAGACCCTGCTACCCCAAAAACAATAAATACCTGAAAAAATGTAATGATGACATCACCATTACATTTTTTGGGTATTTCTTGTTTTTGGGGTAGCAGGCTCTGTCAAAAGTATCTTGAGTGGGTACTTGTTGGATGCGGAATTTAATTCCGCATCCAACAAGCTCTCCCAATCGAAATTTGAGTAAAAACACGAGGAGATATGTCGAAAATACAAACAAAAAAAGTAGTTTTTTTAATGATACCTATCCCCAAATTTATATTAAAAAAGTGTTTAAGACCTATATGGTATTTCAAATTTAAATAAATTTCATTGGCTAACACATGATGACATGTAATTTGAGTTAAAGTTAAAAGGCCCATTATGAGTTGAAATTTCCTCTAATGACCTCCTTGATTTGGACATGGAGTTACATGTGATGAGTCACTTTTAGTTTGAAATAATCATCTATTGCACTCCGATTTAGTTAGGACTTAGTGTGAGAGTCAGTTATGGATCAGATCAGTGGTTAAATAAGTGTGCCGATTGTGGCTGACATTCATTTAAGCTACACCCATCCATGCAATTCGAATGACCTCCTTGAGTATTTTAATTGTCTTGGAATTCATGCATTCTGCATAGCATTGTATTGTACTATCCTTCTATTATTGATTATACAGTGTTTGCAAACTCTTATTGCAATACCATTACATCATTTGATGTCTAATTTGTATTGAATCACTTGTAATACTGAGTTTAGTCCCTAGATTAATGTGACGGAATTAATATGGTATTAGAGCTCATGCTGGGACGAAGCTCATTCTTGATGAGAACATGATTTTTGTCAGATTTGGAATGCAAATTGAGCAAAAGCTCAAATTCCAGCACTACACCAGAAGCCGAAGGTTTACCACTTAATACCCCAAGTAAAGGAATTGTTGATCAAGATTGCTTGATCAATTATGCTAGTTGTGATGAAAACCTAAAATGTGCAGGCCGTCCGACCTTATGGTGACTTTTTTGTGTCAATTGCAGGTTTTTACAGGTTCACAATAGTTTGATATGGCTTCTTCCATAGATATTTTTACTCCTTTCAATTATCACCAATGGAAAGGAGACATGGAGATCCATATGTGTGCCAGAGGACTCTACCGGGTCACTATGGATACAGAAGAAGAGCCTAATCATGTTGTGGATAAGCATATATTTCGATGAGATTTTGGAACAAGATGGATGAAGCCTACAGTTTCTTGTGTCGCTCTATCTCCAAGGATCCTCTATTCCACCTCTCGATATTGAAGAATACAAAAGAGATTTGGGACCACCTTGCCTCCGTGTATGGAAAACGTGATTATTTGAGGGTTTATTAGCTTGAAAATGAGTTGATGTCCCTTCAACCTTGCAATCTCGATACTCTAAATGACTTTTTTCACAAAATTCAAGAATCTAGTCCCTCTATTGAAGTAGTGTGAGGTGAAGAAGGAGGATGACCAACTTATCCTCGCTATGCTCTCAAAACTTGGAGCCAACTCTTCAGTATTTGTTTCTAATTTCCATGCTAGGAAGCGCAGAACCTGAGGATGGAAGATTCCTACACTCAATGCCTTCATCGAGTCCCTAATAGAAGAGCATGATAAGCTTGTCCAGAAGGGGATCATCAGATCCTCCCGTGATCAATCCCTTCTTACGTCAGGGCCAAAGGATCCGAAGGGTAAAGGAAAACAACATAAGAATAAAAAAATTAAATTTGAAGCTTCCAAGCCTAAAGTTCAAAATCAATAGCATTAGGAGCTTTCTGGATCGAAGAAACACAAGAACAAAGGAAACCATGGGAAAGATAAATTCAAGTGTTCATACTGCGGGAAGGGCTTCCACCTTGAACCTGCCTACATGAAAAAGAAACTTGATGAAGCTAATTCTCTCCTCGAGAGAAATAACATAATCTTCCAGAAATATTTCAAAGGAAAGACAATCAAGATAGGGAATACCAGCAAGAAAGGGAACATGCTCTCATGGCAAGCACCTCGAAGTCCAAAGCTCTCATCATAGACTCTGGAGATTTGAATCACATGATGGAAAGAAGAGACTCGTTCTCTTCCTTAGACATCGAAAAAATCATTCCCATCCACATAGGAGATGACTCTACCATCATTTCAAAAGGACAAGGTACAGTAAATCTTGAGCATGGTTATTTTTCCATTGTACTGTATGTACCATCTATTACCTCAAGCCTGCTGATTTTCTATCAAATGAACCATATTGGAGTGCCCAAGAGAGTATCCTTCAGCCCCGATGATGTAGAAAATATTGAACTTTCATCCGGGAAACTTGTGGCAAAAGGATTTGCAAATCATCATGCAAACGCCTATGAGTTTTCCCATTTTGTGGAGGATGCAAAGCCCACAGCTCTTCTGACTCATGTAAATGAGGTTAGAAGACTATGGAATGAGATATTCGGCCATATAAACTTCAAATACTTGCAGAACTTACAAAAAAATTCCATGGTTGAATTCCTCCCGGTCTTCGCAGCTACCACTGGAATTTGCAAAGGCTCTATTTTGGGAAAGCATCCTGAGCATAAGTTTGATCGGGGGAAGGCAAGTCGAGCATCAGAATTTTTGAGGATGATTCATTATGATATTCATAGACCAATTCCCACCAAATCCTTGAATGGATCTCAGAATGTTCTCACTTTCATATATGACTTTTCTAGATATACATGGGTCTTCTTCATGAAGAAAAAGTCAGAAGTCTTAGAAAAATTCACTGAATTGAAAGCACTGCTTGAGAATGCATCCAGGAAAAAGATCAAATATTTGAGATATGATAACAGAGGGGAATATGTTAGTAATGATTTTCTGCAACTATGTTCCTACAGTGGCATTGATATCTAACATTCAGTTCCCTACACCCCCAGCATAACAGTGTAGTGGAGAGAAAGGACCACTCTCTTAAGGAGATGACCACATGCATGGTTGAAGCCAAGATCTTGGCTGTAAATTTATGGGATGAGGACATGAATGTTACTGCATATATTAAAAATAGAGTGCCTCACTCATGCATGAAAGGGAATACCCTTTTTGAAGCCTACTTTGGACACAAGCCAGATGTGTTTAATTTCATCGTGTTTGGGTCCGCTGCATGGGCTCGAATTTCGCAAGATAAGAGGAAAGGTTTGAAACTGCAAAGTATTGAATGCATGTTTATTGGATATTCATAAGAATATAAAGGATTCAAGATGATGAATATCAGAACAAAAGAAATTTTCATTGAAAGAAGTGTCTGGTTCGATGAGCCTCTTCAAGAGGTAGAACTAGTGAAGGAGAAAACTGTTGATTTTCCTTCCTATTCTGTTGAATATTTGCATGATGGAATTGAGGGTGATGACTCTGATTTTGGACCTCTGCTATCTGATATTAGTGAACAACAAACATCAGATCCATAATCACATCCCAAAGTGCAAACACATCTCCCAACTTGGGCCAAGCAGACACTTTCTTCCACCGGTGAAAACATTGGAAATCCAGAATGATCCAAGAAGAACCCGGTATAATTTCCAAAGAGAAGGTATTGTGCTCTCTTGTCATGATGATTTTCTATCTGAAACTTGTTGTTTAATGATAATTTAATATCCTAAGTCTTACTACCATTCTTGGAAATATCCGAGATGGCAAGATGCCATGGACGAAGAGTTTAACTCTCTTTAGAAAAATGCCACTTGGGAGCTAGTTTCTCTTCCACCTAGGAGGAAATTAGTTCAATGCAAGTGGGTGTTTCAGAAAAAAAATTCTGCTGATGGAAGAACCTACAAATATAAGGCAATTCTGATAGCAAAAGGGTTCTCCCAGGTCCAAGGAGTGGACTACCATGACACCTATGCACCGGTTGTAAAAATTGATTCCATCCACCTAGTTTTGGTAATGAGGAATCCAAGCACTGGGAAGTGCATCATATGGATGTTAAGGTTGCCTTTTTGAATTGATATCTTCATGCAGAGATATACATGAATCATCCCAATGTCTACATTTCAGATCCATCCTTGGTTTGCAAACTAGAGAAGTCACTATATGGGCTAAAACAGGCCCCAAGATCATGGTATTCCAAGATGGATGCTTTCTTCTTTCCCAAAATTTTCAAAGGTGTAAATCTGATATGAATTTTTATCTACAGAAGTATGATGGTTATTTAATTATCATTGTTTTATGTGTTGATGATATATTTATTACTGGTAGCACACCTGCTTTCATTTCATTCATAAAAAACTACTCTCCGTGATGCATTTGCAATGAGTGATTAGGCACTCTTGAAGCAATTTTTGGGGCATGAAATTGCACAAAATTTGGATAGGATAATGGTCACTCGGTATAAATACATATCACTCCTATTAATTAAGTTGAACATGGTTGAATGTAAGGCTTCTCCCTGAAGAAGAAAAAAAAACACTCCACCCATGAATTGCACAATCTACCACCAACTGATTGGGGGCTTGCTTTACTTGACACATTCTCGGCCAGATATATGTTATGCCATGAATTATTTATCAAGATACATGTAGAAGCCTCATGATATTCATTGGAATGAATCCAAGAGGATCCTCCAGTATATTTAGGGCACCAGGACCTACGACATTCACTATGCTGCAGACTCTGTGCTAGAGTTGGTTGGTTACACAAATTCAGATTGGGAAGGAGATTCTATTGATCGAAATTATAATTCCAGATATTTATTCATGTTTGGTGTTGGCCCCATTTTCTGATCTAGAAAAAATAAGGATGTCATTGCATTGTCTTCAGCAGAGGCCGAGTATAGAGGAGCGGTGAATGCTTGCATCCAAACTGTTTGGTTGCAAGGCATTCTTTCAGAGTTTAATTTTGGTAGCTTTTTTTCTGCTATCATATTTTTTGACAATCAAAGTGTTATTAATATATCCATAGATCCAGTTACTAGCCAGAGGACCAAACATGTATAGATACACATGCACTACATCAAAGAGTTGTTGCATGATAGGACAATTGTTTTGCAGTACTTCCCTTCTAATGAGCATATTGTAGACATATTCACCAAGATATTTTCAGAGAATAAATTCACTTAACTTTATTCACTGTTGGGGGTGAGTTCATCACGGTGATCAGATTGCTTCTCTAGTGTTTAGCTTGACAGGGGGGTTTTCCCTCTTTCCTAACTTAGATTTATTTTTAAGCATAATTTGAGTTACATTATTGTACAGGGTGACCTATGTCCTTTGTTTCAGGGGCCCTATCATTTCATGCATTTTATTTTTACTCCTGCTGGGTATAGCTTAAGGTGGGTTGTTGGAGTCATTTACCCAACATGCACACTTATTTGGTCAATTTTGGCCTATTTACCCACTATCCTAAGTTTAATTGACTTACTTGGCATCAAATGAGGACACTATGACATCAGCATGAGCACACCCACGCCTTCCTTCAATCAAGGAGGCGAAATAATCCTTTACCTTCAATCAAGGAGGTTAACTGGGCTTCCTCCTTCAATCAGGGAGGCTAAGTGGGATTCCTCCTTCAATCGGGGAGCAATTCTGGGGTGAACTGAGTGTCACAGGTGCACCTAATTACTAATTGACTGCTGTTTCACCTAACAATCAGTTAAGCTGAGTTTTGAAGGAACCTCCATCTATTATTTGTCTATTTTTAGCAAATATTTATGAAATGGAGTCAACGCTGGTGCCTACAGCCACTTCTAATGACAATTGTCACTTCAGTTAAATCCGTGAGAGCTACTTGGAGTTATGGATGCACTACCTCCCTGATTTGGACATGCAGTTAAATGTGCATAATTGGATCAACTTGGGTTTCACTAATATGAAGCTAGCAGTTGGCCAAACTCTGCAAACTTGAATATCATGTTGAAATGAGTTTTCTGATTTTACCATTGGGTGTCTATGGTTTTTTAGGATCTTTTAAATCCCATATGTTCCTTCTATAATAAATTTGGAAAGGCTCGGAGGTGTTTGGAACCAAATCAAGAAATATTGGTTCACTACTTTTTCCTAGTTTTGAAATTAGACCAAGTATTGAAGGAGGAGGTATGTGAATTGTTTGTGAAAATGACTAAAACACATAATATTAAGAAACCACATATATCAGTTTTTCAATCCTATCATAACATAATATCACTTCCCTTAATCTTCCCTAGTTGTCTCATATCCATGGAGTCAGTGTGAAATCCAGTGGCAATGAGAATCTTGAGAAAGATTGTTTTTAATGTCAAATTTTTGTAGCCTCTTTAATATATTTTGGATACTGTGAATAATTTATCCAAAAAGGGAAATTACATTACACACTTCCAAAATATATGTCTAGTGTATATGTCATATCTAAGGAAATTATTCTTGAGTTATGGAATCCCTTGTTAGAATGCATCCTTGACTTAATCCCATTCATATCATCATTGTTGAAGTTTTATCTATGGTGTATTCTCCTTTTCATGTCTATAAATATTTGTAGCGTGATTGTATTCATCTAGTTTTGTTATTGCTAAGCTTTAATGACCATTTCATTATCTTCCTTGTAGCTTTGTAACTCCACTCTTACACTTATCATGGTCTTTGCAATATCTGGGGAATTTGTTTATCTTTTATTCCCATTTTATTACTTATTTTAATTTTACTAATGCAAATTTTATCCCATGGTATCTATTTAGGATTCATAAGGATATTACAAATCATTTATGGCGATAAATTTCTTGGCCCAAATCATGGCTCAGACTTTCTGAACTTAGCTATTTGAATGTTATCCTTGAGTACCCTTTAATTGGTTATGTATTTGGAAAAGTGTTTCTATAATTATACTTTTTACATGCATTATAATTTTAGGAAATAAAATTATGTTTCATGCATTTTGGAAACTACCCACATTGACATTTTTGTCAAATCAACTTTTCTGTCTCTTTTTTAATTAATTTTTAGAAGTATTTGCAGAACACATTTAGAAAATGACCATGCATATGTTTTATCCTTTTGATTATATTTTCAATTGAAAAAAAAATATTTGTACTCATGATCTTAAAATGTTGGTTGTGCTACTCGATCTCTGTGATTCATAGATATTTTGGTTTAACTGTGTGTGTACCCTTGTTTTATATTCCTTTTTAGTGGATCCTAGCGGGTGTTGGGTCGCATCACCCCCGTCCCTCTATGGGGGGATGTGCCACTTGGTTGGGTTGTTTGAGGGCTAGTGAGCCCCTGGCAGGGGTTCGAGGGAAGCACCACCAAGAAAGGGGGTTCAGGGCTGAAGCCCCCAAAACAATTTTTGGGGGTTGTTTATTTTTCCAATAGTTTTCAGGTCCATGGTACTGGGTATCCTATGGTATTTTCCCATCCTAATCCCTCTTTAGAGGGAAGACATTGTATTACAATTGTGTATTGTATTATAGAGTTGAGAAAGATCATTGTATCTATGAGAGAGACTATGAGAGAGTGAAGAGGAAGTTGTAGTGGATGTGTTGCAGGTTGTATCCTTTCATTTTGTTGGATGGTATAATAAAAAGGAATGGCAACTTTTGTGTGGAAATGGCCCATCTTGGGTGAACCTCATTATATTCATGTGTCTCTTGTACTATGTTCATGTGCTTTTATATTTTCATCTTGTTTATTTTATTGCTTTGCAATCCTATGTTTATAAAAGTTAATGTTAAAAGATGCATCTCTATGAAAGTACCTGTTTTTCCTAATTTATGCACTTTTCCTGAAATTGCATCTTGTCTCAAACACCAACATCAACCACCTATAGAACAAAATGTAGGGATAATAAGAAAAATGTTTGTACTAGAAACTTATAATGCTTATGGAAAGAATTATTCATAAACTTTCATATATATAATGTGATGGTTAAGTCAATTTCTATAAATTCCTAGAATTTACTAATTTGCTCATTTAATCTTTAATAAACTTGAAATATTTGTCAAAAACTACCATCTCTTATACTAATCATTTCTAAGAAATCTTCATTTCAAAAAATTTGTTCATATTGATGAAGAAATAGATTGATTAAACAAAAAAAAAAAGTATCTAGGTTCTTCGCTCATTTTTCATGAAAATTTCCAAAATCCCCCTAAAAAATGTCCCTAAATAGTTGATTTTGGTTGATTTCTTCCCCATTCTATATTGATATTTATGAAAAAATATCTAGAGAGATTCTTTATTCATTTTCATATACTACAATATCTATTATTTTATCATCAACTAGGCTATTGGGTGGAATTTTTTATCAAGGTCTTTAAAAACGATTAATCCCCACTTTTTGAAAACACTGGGTTGAATCAAGAATATGGATTCAATGGCATTGTTGTATCCATCAGCACTGGGGATTCACCCTCAAATTTTTTATCTAAATCTAATAAAATAAGGTACTATAATATTACAAAAAAAGAAAATCGATCTAGACATTATTTTTAATATTTTGTATGCTACTAAAGGGGCACATGCTTGATCAGGCATGTGACGTTTTATGTGGTGATGTCGCACCTTGTTCACCTATACAATATGTGGTATCCCTTGGTGTTTCCATTTCATATTTTTTTTGGCCCCTTTGTCCTTGTCAATGCACCACTAGATATTTTGGGTGGGAATTTGTTAACACTACATAAATAATCATATGGTAGATTATGAGTCCTCAATATCCAATATTAGGAATGATATAATACATTCACAATAGGAAACTTCATTCTCTACCTTTACCTTTACGGAATCCCATAGATTATATTTTCCATCAATCTAACCCATGTGCAATAAAATCATGGTCATTCATGAGATCACCCTCTTTATTACAACTCATGGATGTCATGTTCTGTGAATGATCAATATCTAAATATATGACCTACATGATTTGATATCATACATTAGTAACATTCATATGGTAACTCATGATCACCATGTTTTGTGTGAATGATCCAGACTTATTGATCAAACATTCTCAACAAATCTCTTTTTTCATAACATGACCCCTTATATTGTGCTTTTGTTAGGTTCCTTTTCATAGTTAGTATATATTGATCTGATCCACCCAATATAACATGGTTCATTAATGGTGATAGTCTCCATGCTAAGACCTAACGTGTTATTTTTGCATAAATGGTTCATATTTGATGGTATGAAAAGCTTGATTTAATAATTTCCATCAATTATCCTTTATCTCTTAAATAAGAAATGTGCATCATATTTTAGCACTAAGCTTCTGTTAGTTAGCAAAAATTATATATATTTTTATTATATATCGGTTTTCCCAAATTTTTCTAAATCAAACTTTTCATTTCTATTGATACCAACAACATCTAAGAAGATCTATCCAATGGATCTATTAATAACATCTAAAATGTATTTTTCAATGTAAACATTGATTAAGGCCTATAGAGCCTTAAATCTACAACCAATAGATATGGTACCACTTTGTAACATCCACATATACCATTCTATCCTCTAAATGGGTAGTTACAAATTCTACAATTCAAAATTCCCACCCCATGGATACTATTGCTTTAATTTAGAACTAATTTTGACCTCCATGAGTAACATAATTTAAGGATTGCATGTGTCGGTGCATGAATATAAGAAACCATTGAATCGACAACTATATTTGACACACACATCATGCATAAACCATCATATTCATAACAAGAAGTAAATATAATTTTGGACATCAATAGACAATGTTGAATACTTATATTTTAATAGAAGAAGATCAAAGAAATTGGTTGTGTAACAATGCTTTTCCACCCAACAATAGTCATCAACTACAATACCACCCCGAAACTAGGATATGAGGTTACTACGGTGAAGGAAACACATACAAATTTCACTATCTCTCAACCCAACACCTTTTCTTTCATTATTAATCATTTTTATCACCACATAGCACTATGTGCATCTCATTCATCAATTCCAACCATGGATTCTTTTCCACTAGCCCAAATAAAAGAAGGAAGGCATGGTCTTTATTTGATCAGTACTCCCTTAGAATATACAACCATTATAGTTCTCTTAGGAATCCATGAGTATCAGATATATATTGAGTAAATGTTTCATAACTTTCCCAAACCCTCTCCATCCTCTTTAATATAATGTCTACAATTTCTTCATCATGTTCTTATTTTTAGGTTTATGTCATAGTTTGGTACTTGGCAATGGGGAGAACAACATGAAAATCTATGTAGTGTCTAAATTTTGCATGGAAAAATAGTGATACAGTCCAGTGGAGACTACAAGATTGCTAAAAATATAGTTCACATTAATTTTGACCATATAATGAGGAACTCTTACACATTTCATAAAAGACATATTCATCCCATGCTTCCATAACTAATGAGAATACTTTCCTAGTGGCCTCCTACTACATGCATTGACACAACTTAATAGTTCAATGTATTTAATGACATATTTAAGGAACATGTTAGAAAATGGATGAGGCTTAATTTGACACTTGGAAGAAGAAAAATTACTTCACCACATTTCCCCTTTCTGCTTCCCCTCTAGTTGAATCATAACCCCTTAAGATATGCTCTTCTATTTCACCATTACTTATCTAATGCCTTCGTTGTGAATACATGCTACTTTCATGTTGAGCATAGTGGCTATGTCACTCAAGCAACAAGAGAAGGATGATAAATTAGCACCCAACTACTATGGTCCCTAGTGCATTTCACAAGAATGGAAGTATGGATTACAAATTGGACTTTCCTCCATCTTCACATGTACATCTAGTCTTCTATGTTTCTTTCCTAGAAAAGGAAATTGGTGAAAATATCACAGAACAAACTATTTTACTATAAATTTGTGAAGAAGTGAAATTGATACTATAACCTCCAACAATCATTGACACAAGGATCATGCAACTGCAAAATTGAGCAATCACTATGTACCTCATCTAGTGGAAAAGACTTCCAATACAAGACATGACATAGGAATATGATTTAAATTCATGTAGAAACATCTAGAGTTAATAAAGTGTTGAGGACAACACTTATTTGAAGAGAAGGGTCACATTAATTGCTATATGTAGTGTCACCAAATTTCTACTATTGTATTAGTATTGTATTTATTGGTTAGTTAGGATATTAATTGTAATTATAAGGTTATCTAGAAATGTAAATGTACTCTTTGTCTCCTATATATATACCAAGGATATCTAGTTCACTATAATAGCATAATCTTTTATATATTGTATGCATTGTGAAATGAGGTTTTCCTTGAAGTTGTTTTTCATAAGAAATAGGTTGCCCTCACTTTCTTATTTTATACTCTTTTAAGAATTTGGAACATAACAACAGATACAAAATATAATGACTTCATCCATAAACAAAAGATGATTTGTTAAGAAACAAAATTCAATGTTAATTCATGGCAATCTACCCCTTCTTGTATAATCTATCAAAATCGTGTTAAGGACCTCAACAATGCATGATGACAAAGAGTAGAAGAAACAATGGAGAAACTTTTGTGCGTGTGGATGGTCTAAAAAACACAAATCCTAATCCATTAATAAATACCAAAATAGATAAGGAGATTTGACATCCTTCCAACCATTTTAGCCCACACTAAATTATTACCAAACTGAAGTAAATTTCCTTATCATAGCCTTTGGTCAAATCATTTTTTATAACCATACTAAATAATTTTTCAACTTTTAAATACCTTGAAGATTTGACATCCTTCCAACCATTTTAGCCCACACTAAATTATTACCAAACTGAAGTAAATTTCCTTATCATAGCCTTTGGTCAAATCATTTTTTATAACCATACTAAATAATTTTTCAACTTTTACAAAC
This sequence comes from Pseudotsuga menziesii, assembly GCA_001517045.1. NCBI lineage: Eukaryota > Viridiplantae > Streptophyta > Pinopsida > Pinales > Pinaceae > Pseudotsuga > Pseudotsuga menziesii. The sequence goes on along the minus strand of LPNX010949412.1, from coordinate 94,305 downwards.
CCATAATGTTTTAAAGAACCCATTTAGGAACGCCTAATGTTTTAGAGAAATCCCTATTAAGAGGGTTGAGGTTAGTTCTCTCGAAATGAATTTTCCAATAATTTTATAAACAACATTGCATAGAAAGACTGAATTTCATTATTCTAAAGAGAAAGGGTTATATTTTTTTAAGGACAAGAATAAATAAGATAATCATTACAACGGAGTGGGGTTTCCAAGAATTCCTTGATTACAAGAATCAAGATATCATTTTCTAAAATCTTATAATTAGAAAAGACAATGGATTTTATATCTTGAAATCTTTTTGTAAGTCTTTTCTTACTTCTAATTTGTATCGTATTCTATCATACTAAGGAATTATTATGAAACCTAAATAATCTAAGTTATGTTTACTTTAAGTATCTGATTTTATTGGTAATATTGATGCAATGTTGATGATTTAATTAGTAATAATGATGAGTCAGAGATATCATTTTCTAAAATTTCATATATGGACAAACCATCTAGTCCATGGATTTTATATTTTTTAAACTGATAAATCTAATTGCAAGCATCTTATTATATCATACTAACGGATGTATTATCATAATAGATTCATTTTGTTCAGCAATATTTTATCACGTTCATTCATAAAAGAGGTTTATAATTGTGAAAAATAAGGTCAATATATTGTAGGTATTGGGGAGCTTGAAACATGTTGTGGAGGATTTCTAGGTATTTTGGCTGTATAAAAATGGGTTTCTAGTAAAAAAAACCAATATATTATAAAAATAGGGTTTTTTTAATTGGAAATATGTATTGGTAGGGGGCTTAACAAAATGATTTTTGTAAGTAATTATCAATATGTAGTGAAATTAGGAGTATTCTTTAATATCCCATGAAAGAAAACACTATGACATAGTTTCACTAAGTGTACACTAGGTGAAAATTATTATGAAATCTAAATAATGTAAAAATTATTTTAAAACCTGAATAATGTAAGGTATGTTGACTCTTTGTATATCCTTATAAGTAAATAACACCGTTCATTTGATCGGTCATAATGATGATGATGAGGATGTCTTTGTAATACATAATTTTAATAAGATCCAAACCTATGGACTAATACAACACGTCTTCTAAGACCGCTATCCACGCACATTCAAAGGTCCTCAACGTGAGACCATAACATAAACCTCAACATGCCACCGTTCCTAACTGAATCCCGACACACCATTTGCGTGATCGTCCCGAACGCATGATTTTAACAAACAACTTAATTCGTGTTTGGTGTGACCACCGGAGAGCCAAATGACACCCCAATCTTATATAAAGCTGCATGAATGGTGTTCGCAAGACTGAAAGCTCGGTTTAGAAAGTGGATTCATCACAATAATGATTTTGAAGATAGAAGTTTTCTAAGTTTAGAGACATCTTGCTTGCTCACATGTCGAATGGTTTTGGAGACTATGAGACGTATGTTTTATGGACCGTTCCCCACAAACATTACAATGTTTGAAAAGTTTGTAAGTGATTGTGGTAACCTATTGGAATGGGTAGTATTGGAAATAATTACATTAGGATCTCCTTAACTTGTCGGTTGTCTTGCACATTTGTACTGTGCTGCGTCATCCTGCCATTATAAATCAGAAGATATCCCGATATGCTGGTATCAGTATTTTGAGTGGAATGGAGAGAAACAGCCTATCAGTATTTCTAATGCAATGGAGAGCAACAGCCTTGGTTGTATCAGTATTTCGAGGGGAGTGGAGAACATCAGTCTTCGCCGTTGGCCGTTAACCAGGTTACTGAAATTACACAAACCTTGTGGTCATATTTATTTTGTTTAGTTTACTGAAAGCTTTGGTTGCATAGACACAAACTTCTTTGTTCAATTTTTTTAGATTACTTTTTTGTGTATATCCTAATATATTTTTTTACAGTGTATATGGTAATATATGAAATGATATTTAATTGTTGCATAGTTTGAGTTTCTTTGTTTCTTTTGTATTGTGAATTGTTAATTTCAAAGTTCATGTGCTCCTTGAACTATTCTGGCCTGTGAAAGAACAAAACAAAATCCGCCCAAACAACTTCTGAAGCTTTCCAACTAGTTACTGATTATAATTGGTCTGAGTTTTATTTACATGTGCAGTTAAAGATCAAACTCTATTCACCACTTAGCAGCTTTGGGGTATTTACCAGAAAAAGTTTAACCTAATTTGTTTGAGGCCTAGGAGACAAGAGGTGAAAGCTTAATTGCATTTACCATTATGAATTATACCAGCGTTATGTAAATTTATATAAATGAGTTTTTTAATAACTCTTCGACTCTTCCAGAATCCAACAGAGAATCGTTGCTTGATTTTTCTGTGACCATTTCGCCAGCTCTCTTGTTGCAAAACGCAACTGAGGATCGTTGGTTCATTTTTGAGAATGATCCTGTAATGATATCAAAGTGCTCTCGATGGAGGAGGTATACAGAAGGGTTGATTTATGTTTAAAAAAAAATCAGAGATACGTTTTGGGTCTATGGACTCTGAGCAAAAGATGTGAATGATGAATTGTGCATATTTTCCACCAGTCTCCATGTTATTTGATCCAGTGTGTTAGTTTTTTAAATAATTAATCCTATAATTTTTTATGATCATTAAATATACTATGAAGAATGAAAAATAATAAATAAATTATATTATATTTTGGTATTTTCGCATTCAGCAATATATTTCAGCCATTAGTTTTATGTGTTTCAAATTTAAAGCTGGTTATTGTAAATTTAAATCTGGTTATTGTAGCAGTTGATTTTGGTATAAATTTATTACAAATAAAGATGTTAATTTTGGTATATCATATTATCTTAAAAATAAAGGTGTTCGTTTTGGTATATCATATTGTTATTTTAAACCAGTATAAATTTATTTTATATTTTTTATATTTTAGAAATAAAGGTGTTAGTTTTGGTAATAACTAAAGTTCATTAGTATTAATTTTGGTTTATAAGATTTTAATAACTATAACAGTTGGTTTATTTTAAAATCTTGTTTTGTGTTTAAAAAGTTTGTTAAAAACTTACAAAACTCACTATAATTTTTAAATGAATAACCGAATAGTTTTTAACTGAATAACTATAGCTGTTAAGACGTTTTTGCGTCTATTTATGACTGTAATAACTGAGTTGTACTCAGTCGACCCTGCGCGGTCTTGTAGAATCTATAAATTGGAGGAACCCGTTCTGTATAAGGGTTTGGAGAATAGTTAGAAGTATCTCGAGGGAATCAATGAGAATCAAGGATAATTTTAGGGGCGAAATTTAGCCCAGTGGGCTATTTTTCCATGTTTTTCTCCAAAAAAAGATTCGCCATTTTGCATTTTTTGATGTTTTTTCCAATTTTGATGGGGTAAAATTTTTTCACCCTAAAAATCGTCAAATTATTATATATAAACGATATAAAATCCTTGGAAATTAAAATATTTTTTTAAAATATTGCCAAACATTTTATAGTTGGCGTTTTAAGAATTGGTAAGATTCGCCAAGATTTATACACTTTTAAATAAGTATGGTTCCTTAAAATCATCCCTAGTGAGAATTTTGATAGTAGTGGAAGGTTGTTGAGCTGCGGATTAGCAGCTATGTGTACAGACCATTTTGTAAGAGTCATTCTATAGCTGTGTGCGTAGATTGTAGAGTAGAAGAGTCGATCGAGGTTGTGTGCGGATCAGTAGGAGTAGAAGAGAGCATAATAAGAACAGAAAGAATGAGAGCAATAAAGAGTTTGAGCTAAATAGACACATCTCAAAATAGTCTAAAAGTTGCACACTACAAAGTGCCATATATTTCGCATGCCAGAAGAAGAGCACCTTGGTGGTTTTTATCAGGAATGGGTTTCCACGTTATTTTCTGTGTCGTTGAATGTGAATGTGAATGTTGAATGCTTGCTTCTCTTGCATTATTTATGTTTATTGTTTTAGTGAATGTCGCAATATTGATGAAAGAAGTTGAATGAATGAATGACTAAAGAATCGTCGAAGTAGTTTGTATTACTTCATGTTCAAATACTATTAAGTTGAAATACAGTTGCCTCACTTTCATTTAATATTAAGGATTCATCTACGTCACATCATTGCGCTAGTTGTTAAGTTGTCAAGGACAAGGTTGTGTCGCACTATTGTGTCGATATTGAGTTAGTTAAAGACTCCATCCTTCCGACTCTATCGAGCAACTTGGTGGTGCTCCAAGGGACTATAATCACTTGCCGAATGCAGAAACATGGTTATGGAAGTTACACATTAAGATATCTCGGGTGAGACTATGCCATCCTCGCAAGTGTTGTCGGCTAAGCTTGCTATTTCGGGTCGATGTCTTTGGGTGTTTTGTTGGTTTCGTGGGTCTATTGAACATGGGTCGGGAGAGTTGGGAAAAGTAGGCCAACAAATGGTTCTGTTGCTGGGACAGTGTAGCTAGCGGAACAATGTGTAGCATGAGTGTTGTTCAATTAGTCACAGTATTTATTGAATGAGATGCTAGAGGATGTTGAGCAAGCACAGAAAGAAAGTAAGACCAAATTCCACCACTCTTGGTTGCTCATTTTGATTTCTTTTGTTGGTTGGCGAGTCCCACCCGATTACCAGCCACTGGATGTCCCAGTATTTTTCCATGGCACGAAATACCAGAACCTATGGGAGGACAAGGAAGATAAGATCTGGCAGAAGGTGAATAACATACAATTCTTTCTGCATGCGGAGGCACTAAGAGAAGTAGTAAAACACCTACACAAACTGTGGGATGCGACAGTCAAAAAGTATGAATCTTTCATAAGATTCCAGGCTAGTGTACACAATAGTATCCTGGAGTCGTGGAAGGATCCCGTGAAGCAAGCGCAGCTGACGCCTTTTATGATTACTGAACGAGATGTGGAAGCGGCCATCTAGGATTGGCCCGATGAATGGTGCGTCCCAGTCGATGTGGAAATGGACCAATGAGATAACCAAGGAAACGACCAAGGAAATGTCCAATATAATGACCAAGGTAATGATGGGGGTGATGCGTAAGGAAACTAGTCACGGAGTTCAAATGATGATGACAGTGATCAAGGATTTGATTAGGATGATTCAGAAGGAACACCCACTAATGAGTATGTGAAGAACCGATACAGAGAACAGGAGAAGGAGCAACCTTAGCCACGGAACAAAAAGAGAAAAGATAATAAAAAAGGTATGACAGTCAGCTTAGGTGAGGAAGATATGATCCTGCTTTCTAAAGCAATCATAGAGGTAGCGTAGTCTAGTCTTAAAGGTATAGGTAAAAAGCAGATGCGACTGACCAACAAACTGGTAGAGCATATCAATACGTTGACTAAGGCCATCAATGATGTGTGGAAAATAGTTGAAGCCAAGACTTACAACATGGATCCTATTGACACATTAGTAACACCACTGCTATTGTCGCCGATGAGGATAGAATTCCAATTGTGAGAAATGGAGTCAGCGACACGAGAGTATGATGATGTTGTCCATGAGTTTGGGACACTATCTATAGATTTCTCTAAACTTGCATTGGCTGAAGTATATGTTATTCAGCATGCGTCCATGACTGAAATCAGAATCCGAGAGAATGCTCTTACATACCAGGATACAAAGAAAACAAGGAAGGCTAAAATACATAAGCCCCTCCTTCATGAAAAGGAAGAAGATATTGAAGCACATGAAAAAAGAAGGCTTGCACTAGCTGAAGCCATAAGAGATGCAATTGTAGAGTTCCCTGTGGAAGAAGGCCAGGAAAATGTAGATGCACTTGCAAAGGTATCCCAATTGTCTAGGTTTTCTAGAGACCTAGACAATTGTCAAAGAACTTAAAGCACAACAAATACCAAGTACACCTCCTAAGGTGATCGAAGAGCACAGGAAAACAACATCTGAGGTTGTTAAGTAAATTAAGAAAGGAGAAACACTATGCAAGGAAGAAATCAATGTAGTATCTGAGGCATGGGGATTGCTCCTAGAAGATGAAGCCATGTATAAAATCAAGGAGGATGCACCCCAAACTGAATTCATTAGAGGAAATTTGGGGTCTAAAATGGGCCTTATAAGAAAACATGCCAAAATAAGTTTTTGTGAGTTGGAATTCAAGAACCAATAGAATTTTAATAAAATAAGTCAACCGTAATGGTTGAATTGACATATTTGTCATTAACAAAAACTACTTTTTTTGTTCGTATTTTTGACATATCTCATTGTGTTTTTACTCAAATTTCGATCGGGAGAGATTGTTGGATGCAGAATTTGATTCCACATCCAACGAGTACCCACTTGCATACTTTTGACGGACCCCGCTACCCCAAAAACAAGAAATACCTGAAAACAATGTGCTGATGACATCATCATCACATTTTTTTTAGGTATTTCTTCTTTTTGGGGTAGCAGGGTCCATCAAAAGTATGCAGTGTGGGTATGCGTTGGATGCGGAATCAAATTCCGCATCCAACGAGCTCTCCCGATCAAAATTTGAGTAAAAGCACAGGGAGATATGTCAAAAATACGAACACAAAAAGTAGTCTTTTTCTTTGTTCCTCCAAAATTAATCAATATTATTTTATTATTTTAACTATTATTTTATTATTTTCCTTAGGAGGTCCATTTTAGACCCCAAAATTCCTCTAATGAATGATAACTGCAGTTAAGGAAGAAATGAAGAAGTTGTCTATGAAAGAGAAGATTGTAAAGGTCGTCGAGTTGAAGAAACTATAGTAGCAAGTCAAAACTCTCTGCGACCAATAGAAGAAAACAAATGACAAAGTTACAGCGCACCAGTTAGAAGCAGAACAAGTTACAGGGATCCTTCAACCTATACAATAGAAGCTCCATGTTATAACTTAGTCGCTGGAAGAGGAACCATTTGAACATATCATTTCCAACCATGTTGAACAATTGGAGAAGCAAAGAGAGGAAGTAGGATAAGAGGTTTCCCAAGTAAAGGGAATTCTGAAAGAATTTCGAGATAAGGTTGGTCGTGTGGCAGAGCTAGCACCAAAGCTGTAAACCTGCTTAGTGGCTCGGGACATGCCACATGTGAGTGTTGGGGTCCTATTGGACAAGGAAAGAGCATAAGGAAGAAACCGAAGCACAGATGTAAGAGGAAAAATAGACACGGGACGAAATAAAAGAAGGTAAAGGATGAAAAGGAAGCACAGAACAGAGAAGGTTGTAATGAGGAATGGTGCGACAAAGGGAAAGCAGACCCAGAGTCGGTTGAATATTTGCAGGTAGAAGCGTAAATGCTAGAAAGCAACATGTCAGAAGACAGTAGGTGCTCGAGTCAACGAAAGACTAAAGGAGGCTTTTTGCGGCTAGTTATGGCATGTGATTATGTAATGAAGTATGTTTTTGTGGCCAGTATGGCTTGTAATAAATATGAAAGATGTTTTTGTGGCTATTTATAACTGTAATAACTGAGTTGTACTCAGTCAACTCTGCTCGGTCTTGTAGAATCTATAAATAGGAGGAACCCATTCTATTTAATGGTTCATAGAATAGTTAGAAGTATCTAGAAGAAATCAGTGAGAAGTCTAATAGTAGTAGAAGGATGTTGAGTCATGGATTTGCAACTATGTGCACAAACCATTTTTTAAGAGTCATTATGCAACTGAGTGCACATATAGTAGAGTATAAGAGTCGATCCAAAATGTGTGTGGATCAGTAGGAGTTGAAGAGAAAATAATAACAATAGAGAGCATGCAAGAAAGAAAGAGTCTGAGATAAATAGACATGTCTCAAAATAGTCTGCAAGTCACAGACTACAAGGTGCCATATATTTCTCATGCTAGATGAAGAAGACCTTGGTTATTTTTACCTGAATGGGTTTCTACGTTATTTCCTATGTCGCTGAATGTGAATGTGAATGTTGAATGTTTTCTTATATTGCATTAGTTATGTTTATTGCTTAAGTGAATGTCGCAATATTGATAAAATAAGTTGAATGAATGAATGACTAAAACATCCTCGAAGTATTATGTATAACTTCATGTTCAAATAATATTAAGTTGAAATACAGTCACTCCATTGTCATTTACTATTAAGGAATCATATGTGTTACCCGGTTGCACTAGTTGTTAAGCTGTCAAGGACAAGGTTGTGTCGCATGCCGATGGTATCACACTATTACACCATTGTTGAGTTAGTAAAAGTCTCCATCCTTCTGACTCTGTCGAGTACCTTGGCCACGTGCCAAGGGACTATAATCCCTCACATACTGCAGAAAAATGGTTTCGACAATTACACATTAAGGTATCTTAGGTGAGACTACGCTTGCCTCACAGGTGTTTACAGCTGATCTTGCTCTGTTAAGCCAATGTCTTTGGGTATTTTGTTGGTTTCATGGGTCTCTTGAACCATGGTCACGAGATTGGGGGAAAGTAGGACAACAAAATGTGATAAGAGGAATCTAGCCCAGGAAAATCACATGTAATCACAATAGGAAATAAAAAGGCATGGAACCCTAACATGCATCGCTCGTACTAAAGAGAATCCCTTCCTCATTCTCCCGATTGAAAGACTAAATGAAATGACTCAAAAAATGAAAGATCATGCTCTTATAGGAAAATTAATTAGCTTCTAACCCATTGAATAGACCCTCCGAGGATGGATAGCAGAAAAATGGAAACCTAAAGGTCACTTTGATCTACAACTAGGTTCCAAAGTGTTCTTTACCCAGTCATCTTCTACCACCTGGATGAAAAATATAAGGTATAAGAGGGAGGCACTTACTTCTTCAATGTTATTGGCCTATATCTCAGGAACTCGATGGAACGATTCATCGAAGGAAAAAGAATATTTCTTTTTGGCACCTGTCTTGATCCAGATGTATTCCCTCCCACAAGAATACTTGGATGAGGAAACCCTCAAATAAATCAGAAATACTATGAGAACCTATGTCGTATCTGTAGATCAGACAAAATTGAACAAATATAACTGATATGTCAGGATCTGTGTCTATCTGCATATTTACAAAGCCCTCCCATATGCAATATGTTTAACACACGAAGATTTAGACTAGACCCAACCTATTGATTATGAACATGTTCCCTTCCTATCCTGAACATTCTATGAGAATGCCCACCAGTTTAGAGATTTCCCTCCCAACAGAGATAGTATGCAAAATTAGAAAATGGAAGAAAAAGATGTTGAAGGTTTCTAGAAAATAGGGAAAAAATGATGCAGTAATCACAAATTTGTGTTTGATAAAATGCAAGAAGAGGCTCCTACCACAAGTAATAGTTTGAAATTCTTTGAGAATCAACAAAAATTCCTACAACTGATGTAGATATGAAAAATATTGATCTCATTCGCTTGCCTCAAGACGCTTGAAAATAGAATCCATCGGTGAATAACAATGATAAACGAGGATACCATCCTCCCCAATTAGTTCCTCTCGATAGAATATCAAACCCTTTTATTAGGTTATGAAGAACATCACCTCCTTAATAACTACAAATCACAATGCTTCCCTCATGCAACCTATATCTATGAACGAGGTTGAATCCATGGTGAACCAAATGGTAGAATTAAAATCTCTGGGCCCTAATGACTTTACCATCATTTTTTCCACCATTGCTGGGATTTATTGAAAACAAAAGTTATGGATCTAGTCGAAGAATCGCACCAGAAGTATTGGGTTCCTCCATCCCTCAACGATACCTATATCACTCTCATACCAAGGAAATACAGAGCCTTGCACCTAAGTAAGTTCTGACCCATCTCTCTTTTCATTGTCACTTACAAGATCATCTCTGAAGTTGTATCCAACCACCTAAAACCTCTTCTTTATTTTCTCATTTATCCTGAGAAATCAGGTTATGTGTAGGGAAGAAAAATATTATATAGCATCATCCATTCCCATGAAATCACCCACTCCTTAAAGCAATCCAAAACACCAGATATGCTCCTGAAATTCAATCTCTCTAAATACTTCGACAAGTTGAGCTGGGAGTTCATTGAGAAAACATTCCTTGCTTTTGGATTCAGTTAGAACTAGAACAGATGGATCATCTCTTTAATATTCTCTACCTTTTAGTCCATCATTTTCAACGGCACATCCTCCTCCACTTTTTCCCCCTCCCGTGGGCTTCGTCAAGGTGACCCTCTCTCTCCCTTTCTCTTGATTCTTATGGAAGAAGGCCTGGGAAGAATGCTTAAAGATGTTATATATTAGTGCTCCATATGAGGAATTTCTATCCATGGAGATCCCCCCATTGTGTATCAACATTTTTTCGATGAAAACCTCCTCTTTGGTCACTCCTCTATCCAGGAGGCACGTACCTTAAATATACACTCGATATCTTCTTCAAGGCCTCTGGAACCTCCATCAACTTGGAAAAGTTATAAATCTTTTTCTATAACACCAACATCACTAGAGAACTAAATATTTCCAGAATTCTGAATTTTTATATGGATTCTATGCCTTCTAAGTAATTGGGAGCCCCTCTCTTTGATTATGCGATCAAGCGTTCCTCATGGAAAGAACTTATGGACAAATTGGAAACTCGTATCACCTCCTGGACCTTTTGATCCCTAAACTTGGCTATGTTTTTAATTATTCTTCAGGTTGTCTTGCAATGTATTCCCCTCTGCTTATTCTCTGTCCTAGCGGATCCAAAATGGATGCTAAAATACATCAGAATACTACAAAGAAACTTCCTTTTGGGTTGTGACAAGTAGGAAGAGGGCCTTGGGATCCTATACCTAGAGATAAATGATCATGCACCCTCAATTAAATATGGTGGAAATGGATCTACCATAATCACCCCCCCTAGGATCAACGTTGGAATTTCAAATCTGGCCATGAATGGGCTCCTCGCAATCTAATCAAACTAGATGAGGACCCTCGAGGATCCTCGATGTTACAGCTGATTTTACTACACATGGTTGATCAAACATTTATGGCCTTCCATGTCCCTCTGTAGACTCTTTCGACCCCATGGACCAATATTGTACATTTTATGTTTCCAATATCATCCCTAAAAACACATGTTGTTTGTTGTACATGACTTTTAATTCCTTTCTTGCGTATATATGCGGATATTGACCTCAAACCCACATACATCGAGATGTCTGCATAATTCCAAATATTTTTCGATTTTTCCTTGATGTGTGTTCGAACCACTTATCTCTTGGCCTTCCATATTGCTTGAGATCACTCGGATTTGACTCTCCATTACCCCTTTGGAGTACTATATAAGGAAGCCCTTGGATACATTGAAGGGGAGGAATTGAAGAGCAAGAAAACTATAGCCCATTGTTGTTGTAGCTTGCTTATGCTTGAGTCTACATTCCTTTGTCCCTTTGGAGCACTTTGTGTTCTTCCCAAGATTTCCTTCACTTGTGAGATTGCTATCAAGAGATGGAGGATTGAGGTGGTGGAGACCCAGGTGGAGGACTTAGTTTCTCTGTTTCGCAGACCTGCCGACAGAGGTTGTCACTTGTGTAATCTCTAATTTTATTAATAAAAATATCTTTTCTTGTCCAATAATGTGCATTTAAATTAATATCGAATCCATGGATGTGTTTAATTGCTTATACATTTGTAATTTCCTCGGTTTTGACCCCGTTCGCATGATGTATATATTGTAATTAATCATGGTGAGGAGCTCAAGGCAAAATCCCCACCATCGATTTGGTTGTGTATGTTTCGGCAATAGGGGTAGTTGCCGGTGGTATCTCATGCTATTTGGCACATTATAATTTGGCATCATGTAAACACGCACATCAATTAAAATAAACCACAACCAGCTACAACAGTGCAAAGTTGAATGAAAAGGGCATGGTTCCAAAGGATAAGGGGTGGGGGATGTCAAACCTTGGTTGATGAGGGAAAAACCCATGTTTTACCACCTTTGTTTGTTGCCACCTTTATTGTCTCATCCAACCTTGTCAACCTATTTAATGCTACAGCTGGTGGTTGAGCACTCCATGTTGCCTTGAAGGCTTGAGACCTTCTCATCGTTTTGGTTTGGGGTTGCCTCCCTATTGTTTATGACTCCATCACAGAGATGTGAACGGTTGGTTGCGCTGCATGCTAGTAGTGGTTGGTCTTCGGACTGTGCTAGCTTGGCCATTTGTTGTGGGCCTGTCAAACCCAGCTGTGTTTGGTTGCTGAATGTGTCCCCTTGGCTATGTGTAAACCTGTGTTGTACCCTTATCCCGGAGGAATCATGCCCAGCTCGGGGGTGGCAGCATTGCTAAGAGTTTGATGAGCACGCTGGCCTATGGTTGGGTGGAATGTTGTAGCGACATAGCTGGTTGCGGGATTCTTCATCAAAGATAAGCCTACTGTCTATATTTCATCTCTGCAATTATATATTTGATGTCAATTGATTAGTCATGATGAACATGTGAATGCTAGAAACATATACGTTGTCTTCCACTGTATGATTGAGGAATCATGCATCTGTGTATGCTTGTATGTTTGGCATTCCTATTATGCACCATGTTAAGCTTTCAATTTCAGCATTGATTTATCCCTATTTATGTTCATGGGGCTGTTTTCCTGGCTGTATGTGGTGTTTGTCGCGTCCTCTTCGCCGGTCTGAGGGATGGGGACGTGACAGAATGGTATCAGAGCAAAGGTCTCAACAATGGGCCTCTATGGGCCAATAATATGCAGTGACAGAAGGTAGAATTACCTTCTCTGTTCAGTAGAGCAGCAGCAAGTTTCAAAAATCACCTAAGTGTTGACAGTCGGAACACTTAGTGGTTTGGACTTCTGCTGTGGCGGAAGGATTCAGTGTTTGAACAGTCGGGTCGTCGGAAGGTTTAGTGGTTTCGATTTTCAATGTGGTAGAAGGTTTAGCAATTTTTGGTCCGCTGTTGCGGCTGTGAAAAGGATTCAGCCGCCGATGCAGCAATGGAGCCGATTTCCGACGAAGGGGAAATTTTGAAAAATTTTGGTCTAAGTGTTAGACAGTCGGAAGGGAAAGTGATTGAGTGTCCACCGTTGTGGACGCCGAACCGTTAAGTCTTCCGATGTGAAAGGGATCTGACTTTGCGGAAGAGGGGATGAAGTTAACTTTCGCTGTTGTGGAAGAATTCCGGAAGTGCCGCCGTTGCGGACGACGGAGCGATTCTGCATTCGAATCGAAAGTCGTCCGATCGCCGACGCCGTAGAAAGGTTATAAATTTGGCTAAGTGTTAAAATCGTCAGAGCAGAAAGTGGATTGATGTCCACCGTTGCAGATGGAGAAATGATTGGGCGTCCAATGGAAAAGTCATCCGATTGACAACGAAGGGAATTTTTGGAGAAAATTCGTTTAAGTGTTGAAACAGCTGGCGAGCCACTAGAGGAAGTGAACGTCTGTCATTGCAGAAGAGGAAATGGTTATGACATCCACCGTTGCGAGTGAAGAAGCAATAAGGATTCCGATGGGAAAGTCTTCCTATTTTCGATTAGAAAGACTGCTGACGCCGATCAATCAGTTCATCGATCGGAAGAGAAAGTGATTGAGCGTCCATCGTTGCGGAAGCGAAAGCGCTAAGGCTCTCGATGTAGAAATTTTTTCGACAGCTGACGCGATAAAAGAAAGATAGAAAAATATTGGCCACTGGAAGAAGAAAGGGAATGAGCATCCACCGTTGTGGAAGCCAGAGTCATTTGGCTTTCGATGCGGAAAAGCTTCCGACAGCCGATGAGAGCCGCCGTTGTAGAAGGGGAAAGCCTTCCGAGAGCCGATTCAGCAGAAGGAACAATGGTTCCAAGAGTCGATTCAGCGGAAGGGGTAACTGTTTGACAGCCGATACGTCGGAAGGTTGGGTGGAATAAGATCCAATTTGGCACAAAGGAATTTTGGGATTTTCAGTGGGATTTCTAGCCAAATTTGACTGCCTTCTAGTAGGGTTTTCAAGCAGTTTTTCAGTGAATTTTCATGGGCCGAAGCTCACCCAAATCATGCTTACTTTTTGCTTCCATATAGGGTCATTTTGTAAGAGCATGATTTGGTGAGATTTATCATGATCCCTTCCTCTATGTGGAATCAATAGGGAAGCGATCACTTTAGCATTGCTTCCATATGATTCCTTAATCGATTCCCATAACTTCTAACTAGCATTTAAAAATGCTCATTAGAGGAAATTTTAGGTCTAAAATGGGACTCCTAAGGAAAATGATAAAATAATAGTTAAAATAATAGTTAAAATAATGAAATAATAGTTAAAATAATAAAATACTAGTTATTAATTTAAGAGGAAGAATGAAAAAAAAACTACTTTTTTTGTTCAAGAAGAATCAATATCCAGTGTTCCACGGGGACCCGCCTCCCAGGGTCGTAACACTTTTTACTTGCACTCGATGAAAGAGATTCAAGGCCTTGTCACACTGCCAACTGTATGAATAGCCTGTAATAATCACACTCTACGACACCACATCTCTTTCAGTCATTCTGTCAAACAGTTTGCATGTATCCTCTAAAATCCCACATTTGCATACGTATCCATGAGCGCGTTACCCAAACAAATCCTGGAGATCAAATCCCATTCTAAGAATGTAACCATGTACCTTGATGCAAAATATTGAATTTCAGACCTGTCTCTACAATCTTGGAATTCTCGTCTCTATTATCACGGTTTTAAATCAAAGTAATTCATTGATTTTATAAAAAATTGCAGGGCTTCTTTCTTTCATTTTTGAGACTGAGCATAAAACAAATTAACGCCACAATTAACAACCAAGCCTTACTTCCAGCAATGTTATACTTAAGCCTGAACGGATTTAGAAACTACTAAAGCAGAGATGGCTTCTTCTCACAGAATGTCTTTGGCATGCTTGGGATCTACAACAACTTATAGGCGGGAATAACATAATAGTGGCAAAGATGAAATGATTGGGGTGCATACCTGTCTGTAGCATTCCATATAATTAATCCAACGCCTCCTGTTTATGTCCATATCTTGAAGAGGCTGCAATTATGGCAGTCCATGCCACCACATCTTGATTGCGCATTTCGTCAAACATTTGGTGAACATCAGCCAAACATCCTACCACAGCATACACAGTGACAAATTTAGGATTTTAGACATTATTCAAAACCCAAATCCTGAAAATCCATATTTAATTTTAAACTTGATTCATAATATTGTTTAACCATTCCTTTGGCGTGTGATCATTACAAATCTTACCTGATTTGTCGGCGTTGATCTGGACCTGAGTTTGTCGGTTCTCTGTTGTCACGATTCTCAGCTTGCAACGATTATGGGTTAGATCAATATAAAGTAAGCTCCTCTAATCTG
Source organism: Pseudotsuga menziesii (assembly GCA_001517045.1). NCBI lineage: Eukaryota > Viridiplantae > Streptophyta > Pinopsida > Pinales > Pinaceae > Pseudotsuga > Pseudotsuga menziesii. The sequence continues at coordinate 79,056 of LPNX010949412.1, read as the reverse complement.
TCAGTGGTGGGTTAAATAATACGTGGTTTACATTCAATGGATAGGTCTATAGGGTGGGTTCTTTGGCATAAACCCCCCACCTAGTCTGTGCTCGGGGTGGCGAGATGGTGGCTTTGCTACTGCTTCTGTAACTGAATCTGCTTTAGCAGGCTCGGATGCTTTCACTCATTCGATCCTCCAACTTAGTCATTGATTGGATGGGCTGGGCACTTTGAACAGTCGTATTTACTGCTGGCGCTGGATCTACTACTGCTTAGTCAACTACTGAATAAACTGCTTAATCTACCGGTTCTGCTTGAACTGCTACCGGATTGGGGGTTACAAGGTCAGTTCTGGTGAATCCCAAAAAGCTTCTAAGGGGGGTTTTATTAGAATATCACCCTTTGTGGGAATCGGTCGAGGTAAAATGTTCCACCGAGATATGGAAGGAGAATAAGCATCATATTTGAATTCTTCTCATATTTCAAGAATTTTTTGTCTTTTGTACAATCATATCAGTCGTTGTTTGGATTAGTCCATTGGGTTTCTTGTTAATGAATATTTTTTGGTTCAATTGTACCTCGAGGACCTATTCATATTTTAAATGAAAAAATGACTGTTCTTTTATGAAAATACCTGGTTCATTGATAACAAGATTAAAATGTACTATTTGAGCTCACTCCATGCAGTTTGCAAGGAATATCTCCAACTATTTGATATCAAATCTTAACACCACTTGTATTTCTATTACAAAGGTCATTTGGGTCATTTGGGAAGAGATAGGAACCCATCAAGCTAAGAAGAAACACCCATCCTCTAGGAAACCATTGTTCCCAGACCATTCAGAAGGTTTTATGCAATATTTAAGAAGCACGTGCATCAATGAATAACTCTCAACTTAGGGAATCCTCCAATGCTTGTATCATGGTGAAAAATGAAATGTCAAGGTGTAGATTCTTTATATGTGGAACTCCCTAGGCTAAGAAAATATAACTAGTAGCTAGCACATTCCCCAAGGCTAAGAATACCTATTATGAGGATAGTCTAACTTGAAGGGGCCTCTCTATATATTTTAATATGGTTATTTTTGGAGGAAGCATGGATATAGCCCATAAAAGAAGGATGTCCCACACAAGAGGACATTTGGAGGGATATCATGAGATATTTCACATGGTTCAAGGTATGTCTCGCATATTTGGAGGTATGATAAATCATCTAATCGATTATTGGCATGATTTACAAAGAAAAGAGGAGGAACTCCCTTCATAAGTAAATGGCATTTTCTCTCCAAAGATAAGATCAAATACCATGACTCAAGGGAACACTGTAAATTGGAAAGTGACAAGTGGTGGAAAGAAAGCATTCAAAGCCTATTATATGCAATTTTCTCCCTTCAATGAGGAGAAGCTAGTTTTGAGGAGGCTTTTAGTGGCCCTTGAAGCATGGATCTAGAAGCTGCTAAATGTGTTTTACTTTTATTATTGGTTATTGGAGAGAAAAGTGGATAGAGCATCCACTTATTGATATTTTATTTCAAGGTAAGTTGAGTTAAATTTAGAGGCTAGGAGGCCCTTTATATTTATTAAAGTCCTGTAGTTCAGTTATGCGTTTTGTAAAAGTACCATGAATCTTCCAACTAAAAGACTATTTCTTTCTCATTCTTGTAGCTTGAAAGCGTGCAATTTTAGAGGTGCATTGGTCCTAGAATTTCCATAGCTAAATGGTATTAAAAGGGAGATACCAACCTCTATTGCTCCCTAGATAGTGACAGGACAATCATTTGTCAACCCACTTTAAAGCCTCTTAGAGGTTTTCAAGCATAAAATTTCCTCAACAATATTTCTCAGGTGGGCCGTATTTCCTTATATGTTTAAATTATGTGGCTAGTCTATGATGTCATACAATGAAAACTAACCTCAAATCTTGTTCATAGATAGCCTACTGAGAGAGAAATGATGGCACATGTACTATAGGAGGAGACAAACAAATATGCCTAGCCCAAAACTGGAAATACTATCCATCCCTCATCCATATATATATATATATAGAACATTGGATAAAGCATAAATAGATAGAGGGATCCATTTGGAGTGATCCTAGAGTCCACAAATAAATAGTGATTGATGGATGTAAGCAATAGACTTTATAGATTCAAGGAGAGGGATTCATAAACTCTATAAATGGATGTAGTTTAAAATTTGCAGTGATGCCTGCATGCTAAAATATTTAAGAGTGGGAGGGATATGGTGCATTGATATATTAGTTTTCCCTTACCGTAACATGCCTATAGGGATTGATATAGCATCAAATAATCATCTTCACTATCATGAAAATGTTCTGAACATATAAGAAATGATATTTGGCAATTGTTGTCTAGGAAATTTAAGAGTTCCGAGATAGTAGATGGAAGGATTGTGGAGTTAAATAATATATTCCATCGCTAGAATACGATTGGATTTAAATGGGGAAAATGCAAGGAAATAAAGAGAGTAGTTGCTGAATGAATTGTAGAGAAATATTGTCAAAGATGGCCAAATACACATTCCGAATCATAATTAGGTGTAGCAATTTGTATTCACTCCAAAATAATGGTATGTATGATGACAATGAGGATGAGGTTGTTATTTTCCATGAGGTAATAATGTGTAATTTCAAATCAAGGCATTGTGATTATTGTATAAATTTGATCAATGCATAAGGTCCTAATTTTATTAGGATGGTATCCAATTAACATTGATGTGGCCCCATGCAAAGAGGTTTGACAAACAATTTCTCTGATCATGATCTTGTTTGGAACTCATTCAAATAAGATGTGCGGGGACATATAAATGCCATACAACCTAATATAGATAACAATGTGTTTTACATACCATGTGTATATCAATTCTAATACTTCAATGAAGGCTACATTGAAATGGGGGCAAGCGACATGATGTAACTTATAGTGCACTGTTATGCTGCACTTGTACCCAACGCACCTTCAGATGTGTCCGGCATATGTAATTTATATGTATGTAGTTTTTCATTAAGACATTTATATGGCCATTTTGAATATGTAATTTCTCTCCATCATCAGTCCAATCAAATCGAGCAAACAAAAATAAAATGTTTAGAACTACCAGTGCACACCTTCCAAAAATAGTTGAATTGCAATTTCCATGGTTTCTATGTCTCCTCTCTCTCTATTTGCAAGTTTTCAAATTCGCTACAAGAAGATGATGTAGAGAAAAACAAAATATGATATAGAATTTTTATGCCTCTATTCTTGACTTATTCGAAGTTTTGTACCTTGGCATAAGAATGTATGATTAGAGATGCTTTTCCTATACTTTTTTATTATTATCTCTTATCAGTTTTAACATTAGAAGAAATGGTGTAGAGAAAACCAATATATGTAGAGCTGGTGTATCTACTATATGTTTCTTGTTAGTTATGTCATAACAATAATTAATGTATAGCTACTATCCCTTTACATTCTTATTCCTAGAAATTTTCTCACTAAAAATAAAGGAGAACAATTATTTTCCCAACCCAATAGCCCCTATCACAACCAATTTGTCCAATAATAATTTGATGCTTTTCAACCTCCACAATGCAGTTAGACGAAGTGTTAAAAAAACAAAAAATCATTGAAGAGGGGAAATGTTTCAATTGAAAAGGGATGTAATATAATACGAAACAGGATAAGGGATACAATCTATCACTAAGAGACAATACTATTAGGAATATCCTAGTTAAAAGGGCACTCTACATTAAAGGTTAACATATGGAAACCAACACATATTTCAATGTCATAAGATATCTAAGGAGAAGAGTGACCAACCTATAGGATATTTGGGGACTTATTCACATATTCTCCGGATATTTCTCTTGTAGACATCCCTCATCTTGGTTAGTTTTGACATTTTGTCACTCTACACCAAGATACCAGTAGTCGAGCCGATTGATGTAATAAAAACATAACAGACAAGGAGATAACAAAATTGGTAATAATGTGTCTTAAATCCACTTAATTCGGTTATAAGGGTGTAATATATGAGTAGACTCATGGTTTTGTGACGGGATCACCACTTTTCTCAATGGTTGCAAACATCTATATAGAGAACTTTTAATCAAGATCCCTCAATTCCTTTCCCATAAACTCAGAAGAATGGAAGCGATATGTTGATGATTTTTTTTTTGAAATGGAGTTGTGGCTTCTCCTCATTGAAGGGAGAAAATTGAATATAATAGGGTTTGAATGCTTTCTTGCCACCACTTGTCACTTTCCAATTTACAGTGTTCCCTTGAGTCATGGTATTTGATCTTATCTTTGGAGAGAAAATGCCATTGACTTATGAAGGGAGTTCCTCCTCTTTTCTTTGTAAATCATGCCAATAATCGATTAGATGATTTATCATGCCTCCAAATATGCGAGACATACCTTGAACCATGTGAAATATCTCATGATATCCCTCCAAATGTCCTCTTGTGTGGGACATCCTTCTTTTACGGGCTATATCCATGCTTCCTCCAAAAATAACCATATTAAATATATAGAGAGGCCCCTTCAAGTTAGACTATCCTCATAGTAGGTCTTCTTAGCCTTGGGGAATGTGCTAGCTGTCAGTTATCTTTTCTTAGCCTAGGGAATTCCACATATAAAGCATCTACACCTTGACATTTCATTTTTCACCATGATACAAGCATTGGAGGCTTCCCTAAGTTGAGAGTTATTCATTGATGCACGTGCTTCTTAAATATTGCATAAAACCTTCTGAATGGTCTGGGAACAATGGTTTCCTAGAGGATGGGTGTTTCTTCTTAGCTTGATGGGTTCCTATCTCTTCCCAAATGACCCAAATGACCTTTGCAATAGAAATACAAGTGGTGTTAAGATTTGATATCAAATAGTTGGAGATATTCCTTGCAAACTGTATGGAGTGAGTTCAAATAGTACATTTTAATCTTGTTATCAATGAACCAGGTATTTTCATAAAGGAACAGTCATTTTTTCATTTAAAATATGAATAGGTCCTCGAGGTACAATTGAACCACAAAATATTAATTAACAAGAAACCCAATGGACTAATCCAAAGAATGACTGATATGATTATACAAAAGACAAAAAAATTCTTGAAATATGAGAAGAATTCAAATATGATGCTTATTCTCCTTCCATATCTCGGTGGAACATTTTCCCTTAACCCATGCCCACGAAGGGTCATATTCTAATAAAACCCCCCTTAGAAGCTTTTTGGGATTCACCAGAACCAACCTTGTAACCCCCAATCCGGTAGCAGTTCAAGCAGGAACCGGTAGATTAAGCAGTTTATTCAGTAGTTGACTAAGCAGTAGTAGATCCAGCGCCAGCAGTAAATACGACTGTTCAAAGTGCCCAGCCCATCCAATCAATGATTAAGTTGGAGGCTAAAATGAGTGAAAGCATCCGAGCCTGCTAAAGCAGATTTAGTTACAGAAGCAGTAGCAAAGCCACCATCTCGCCATCCCGAGCACAGACTGGGTGGGGGGTTTATGCCGAAGAACCCACCCCATAGACCTATCCATTGAATGTAACCCACGTATTATTTGACCCACCACTGACATATTAGAGGAACTTACTTTCTATTGATCTAACCCATAGTCGTTGCAAGCTGAGAATCGTGACAACAGAGAACTGACAAACTCAGGTCCAGATCAACGACGACAAATCAGGTAAGCTTTGTAGTGATCACATGCCAAAGGAATGGTTAAACAATATTATGAATCAAGTTTAAAATTAAATATGGCTTTTTAAGGATTTGGGTTTTGAATAATGTCTAAAATCCTAAATTTGTCACTGTGTATGCCGCGGTAGGATGTTTGGCTGATGTTCACCAAATGTTTGACGAAATGCGCAATCAAGATGTGGTGGCATGGACTACCATAATTGCAGCCTCTTCAAGATATGGACATAAACAGGAGGCGTTGGCTTAATTCTATGGAATGCTACAGACAGGTATGCACCCCAATCATTTCATCTTTGCCACTATTATGTTATTCCCTCCTATAAGTTGTTGTAGATCCCAAGCATGCCAAAGACATTCTGCGAGAAGAAGCCATCTCTGCTTTAGTAGTTTCTAAATCCATTCAGGCTTAAGTATACCATTGTTGGAAGTAAGGCTTGGTTGTTAATTGTGGTGTTAATTTGTTTTATGCTCAGTCTCAAAAATGAAAGAAAGCAGCCCTGCAATTTTTTATAAAATCAATGAATTACTTTGATTTAAAACCGTGATAATAGAGATGAGAATTCCAAGATTGCAGAGACAGGTCTGAAATTCAAGATTTTGCATCAAGTTACATGGTTACATTCTTAGAATGGGATTTGATCTCCAGGATTTGTTTTGGTAACGCGCTCATGGATACGTATGCAAATGTGGGATTTTAGAGGATGCATGCAAACTGTTTGACATAATGAATGAAAGAGATGTGGTGTCGTAGAGTGTGATTATTACAGGCTATTCATACAGTTGGCAGTGTGACAAGGCCTTGAATCTCTTTCATCGAGTGCAAGTAAAAAGTGTTACGACCCTGGGAGGCGGGTCCCCGTGGAACACTGGATATTGATTCTTCTTGGAGGTCGAGTCCCCAAAGATCATAATTCTTGAGTCGTAAAGGCTCGGCCTTGAACTCCACTTGAACAATGGGATGGGGAATAGTTTGCTTGCAACAGCTGATGTGACTGAGGGTTATTCTCTGTCCTAGCCCAATCAACTTGGAGGAAACTTGATTTCTAGATTTCAGAACTGTAAAGGATGGTGGGTCTATTGATCGTGTCAACGAGGTGTATTTTTGACGAATTATTTTGGAAATATTTTTGGAAGCAGTCTATCAAGAAAGGCAATGGATTTATATCCATTGTTGTACTCTGTCTATAATATATATAGTATAGACTAGTTCATTAAGACCTCTGTCAAACGGATGAGAAAATAAATCAATACATTTTATGTAATGAAAAATAATGCTCCACTACGACAATAACAATTTACCAACAATGTTGTCCTTGAGGCTTTTAGCACATGAATCACATGTCTTAGCTGTTAAAGTTAAATACAGAAATCCTATGTCACTACAAGCCAACATACTATCAAGCCTAAGAGGCAGGAGTGTCCTTGAGGTTCTGAGGTGTGCCTCACAGATCTTTTAATTTTGAAATATAGTTCTTCCTAAATACCTCCAGCAACAGGGGTCCTATCATTATCACGAATGTCACTTCAGTTTTGTGATGCATGTGGGTCCCTTACGAGGGACCTAGGTGGAGAATACCTGGATGCAGGTGGCCATGTCACCTCCCTTTTTTGTGACTTATACTTCCTTTTTGATCTTTGGTAATACAGTGTGCAGTTTCTAGCATTCAGCCTAAGTCGCCCATGTGTAGGATCCCACACACTAGGGTGGCTCAAGTTCATTTATGATAAAGGTGGATCCTAGCAGCAATAAAGGTGGTTCATTTATGATTTTTATTTTGATAAATATGATAATGATCCCCAATTCATGACTTTGTTTGTGTCTCATAGACTTAACAAGCTTGTAGCTTATAATGCTTTTGACAGATGTTAGGTCAAGCAACAAAGATTTTATATTATAATTGCTTTTCATCATTTTGAGTAGTAATGTTATTTTCATTTCCTTTTCTCCCAAAATATTACAGTATTTTTTACTATGTTTTTATTGTGTGGTCCATTTAGGGAGTGACATTGGAGCTAGATGATGAAATGACAAATGGAAATGAAGAGCAATGGGAACTACTACAAGAAATAATTAATAACATAAAACTGAGCGAGGGTTTTCTGACTCTAGCACGTGATCTTGAGATAATGGAGTCCAAGTCCCTCGAGGATATCTATAAGGTGACAATGCTATGGACAATTTTTAGATTGTTTTTAATGTTATTTCTGTTTATCATGTTCTGAACTTGCTAGACATACCAGAAGGACACCATTATTTCAGTTAATAAAAATTTAAATCAACAGTGTTTAATTTGATTAACAATAGAACTTGTTGATGTTCTTACTTACCATCTTATGGTTTACTAAAGTTTTACATATTTCTAAAATTTTAATATCCCTTTATGAAAGAGGCTGTACTTGTTGATTCCTTGATTAGATTAGATTAGATAAGATATGATAATTTTTGAATTTAATTCAATCATTATGTGTAATTTCTATATTGTCATTAGTGAGAGCTCGAATTTCTGGATTATGTGACATGATTTTGACAGATTTAATTGTCAAACTCTTAGCTACAATATTGAACTTTGTATTCACTTGATTCTGATCCTGTGTTTGTTTTCCTGCCTACAACTGATTGGAATGAGGTAGAGTTATATCTCCTTCTGTAAACTACAAATTCTTGGACTTTATTGTCACTAAATTCCTTCATTTA